>ML401088.1:402-22278 GCA_005239525.1 Nicotiana knightiana
GAGACGATTAATTAAGCTATAAGAAGTATCGGAGAAAGAATTCACCAACGGGGGAAACCATAACCTTAGACCTTTAATATTATTGTTTACATTAAATTGTTAGATTAATTACCAGTTGATTATTTTGTTAGTAGAATTAGTTAGACATAACACAAGTTGATATTTAAAAGTCTTGAGAAATTTGATTAAACATCAGTTTAGTATTTAATAAATTCAATTGATACGTTCAATTCCTCGTGGGATCGACTTTGGGCTTAATACCCCAGATTTATATTTGCAACGCCCGTTTAGTCTTTATAGAAGACATAGTTGAGCGTGATCATCCAACAAAGAACAAAATAAACAGAAATAAACCATAACATCCCGGCAAGGGAGTCAACAGTGGAATTAGTACCATCCCGGCAAGGGAAAACAACTATATCCAATCTCACTTGGTGCATAACTTCACATAAAAATATTTGACTGAAACTAATTCTCAACACTATTCAATATCAAGGAATTTTCACCAACATGGATAACAATATAAAGTTAAATTCAAGTATTACTTAACGAAAAACCACATAGATCACAATATTCGACTCACGGGCATGCTTGACACCAACGTATAGGTACTTGTCACCTCACCTATACGTTGAACATGATAATTACACATAGCAAATAGGACACAACACCTATTCCCTCAAACTAAAGTTAATCCAAACACTTACCTCAAATTCCACGAGGAAACTCAAGCCTCGATTACCGCTCTTCCTTTTGAATTTGACTCCAATTCACTTGTATCTAGACATATTTAACTCAATAACATCAATAAATTCCAAGCAATTCCATCCCAACGCTTAATTATAGGTTTTACATCATTCTTCCCAAAAAGTCAAAAATCGACCCTGGGCCTTCTTGGTCAAAACACGAGGTTCGGACGAAAACCCGATCACCCATTCACCCACGAGCCCGAATATGTAATTAGTTTCGAAATCCGACCACAAAACAAGGTCTAAATTCCAATTCAAAAAGCCCTAACTCTACCCAAATCCCCAATTTTCTACCATTAAAACCCTAGAATACTTGGTAAAAGTTGATGAAAATCATTAGGAAATTGAAAGAAACTAGTTAGGGGTCATTTACCTATGATTTGGGAAGAAACTCTCTTGAGAAAATCGCCCTTGATCTCCTATTTCGGGTGAAGCATCTAACTTAAACACACTGCCCGACCCTCGCACGTGCGGTACCTGGGTCGCACCTGCGCTTGCACAGGTGCGGAAAAATCCATCGCACCTGCGGAAATGGGCAAGGCCACTAGGGGCCACACCTGCGGAGGTGCATCCGCATCTGCGGAGATTTTGCCGCACCTGCGGAATTGGGCTGGACCACACCTGCGGGTGGGGATCCGCACCTACGGTCTCGCACCTGCGGCCCAAGGCTCACAGGTGCGGGCACACCAGAACTGGTGCACCAGTAGTGATTCTTCAACTCTAAACACCCCGGAACCTACCCGAAACTCACCCAAGCCCTCGAGGCTCCAAACCAAACATGTACACAACCTCAAAAACATCCTACGGACTTACTCGTGCGATCAAATCGCCAAATTAACATCTTAAACAACGAATTTAGCATTAAAATCCAAGAAAAATTCCAAAACTTCCAAAGTATCAAATTTCACAACTACGGGTCCGAATTACGTCAAATGACCTCCGTTTCTTACCAAATTTTACAGACACAACTCAAACATCATATTGAACATGTACATGGCTCCGGAACCAAAATATGGGGCCGATACCATAAATTTCAAATATAACCAAATTTCCAAAAACTTTTATATTTTCAATAAAACAATTTCTTTCAAAAATTCATTTCTCGGGCTTGGGACTTCGGAATTCGATTCTGGGCATACGCCTAAGTCCCATATTTTCCTACGGAACCTACGAGACCGTCGAATCACGGGTCTGGGTCCGTTTACCCAAAATGTTGACCGAAGTCAACTTAAGTTCAATATTAAGGCCAATTTAGCATTTTTCTTAGTTTTTCACATAGAAGCTTCCCGGATATACGCGCGGGATACGTACGTAAAACGAGGTGAGATAAAAGGAGGTTTTCAAGGCCTCAGAATACTGTTTTGACTTATAAAACAAGGGATGACCTTTTGGGTCATCACACTCGAAGATTATCGAGATCTCTTTGAAGCTCTTGTATTCTAGTGTTATGTTCCCCCATTCTCACTTCCCATAGATCAAAGGGTCGTGAGCTCTGATACCAATGATAACAACTAAAGAAAATTGAAAGAAGAAATGAGAAATCCTAAAGAGAAAAGTTGAAGAGTTGCTCTTGAACAAATCCCTACAATACTCGAGCTGAGTTCGGTGTTTAGAGAAAGAAGAAGAGACGATATTATTGTTGGAAATCAATTCACAAAGCAATAACAATAATTTTCCCTGACTTATTGTTGACCCAAGTCACTGCATGGTTTTGAAAATTGACAAATGCCTACCCAGTTGAACCAGGTCCATCAGGGCAAACATACTCGAATGAACTAATTCGCACAAGAACCGTACATGCACAGGAGATAAACATGATCTGTGAATTATCCATGAACTAAGAGGTTGTATCCTAATGTGAAAAAATTGCAAATTGATAAGAGGTTAGAGTTCGAGTTCAGAAAGGACAAAAAAAAAAAAAGGAAGTTGATATAAACACAAACTCTTCCACCAAGGAAGAGTTGCATTAGAACTAAACAAGAACATCTCAACTTCTGGCGCTATATAATGTTGAAGTATTCTTACTGAAGAATTGATCACACAAAGAAAGAATTGAAGCAAGAAATGAAAGCAAAATTACCAAAGAAATTTTGCAAGCAGAATCCTTGTGCGACACAAAGGCTATTGACCAGCTAGAAGAACCAGTTCCATCTGTTTGTCTTTCGAGTCTAGTTGGTTGTAGTAGGTGATTTAATATTGTATCTTTAAGATTTATTAGAAGCAATTGTAATAGGTACACACTGTTCAAGTTAGAGTTAACTTGAAGCTTGTCGCAATTAGCTAGAGGCTAGTTTGCCACAAAGGGATTAGAGTTAGTCCTAGGTTTACAAAAGAGTTTATTTTGTAAATGCTGTTTGGCTCAGAGTTGTAGTGAAGAGTTTGGAAAAAACCTACTGAGGAGTAGGTCGTGGGTATTTCACCTTTGAGTCGTAAAAATCTCTGTGTTTTTACTTTACTGCATTGATTATTCCGCACCAGTAGAAGTTGGAACACCAAGAAGAACCAGGTTCTTCTATTGAGACAACACTCGAAAATTAGACACCACACAAATCACCTCCCTCCCTCTTGTGTGGTATTAAAGTATAAAATGTCACTTATATCTATTTTGGGGAAAATAGAAAAGGGAGGGAAAGTTAGTTATAACTAACTCGGGGAACATGTGCCTCTCACATGTGTCAGCTACTTCGTAACTAATTTGACAGCTGGAAATTACAACTAATATGGGAATTAACAACTAAAAAAATCAATTCAATTATTATGCATTTTATTCTTGATCGATCATATCAATCAAGATCTCTTGTATCGAGAAACTTCAAATACTGAAAGAGGCACCCTTGTAATCCAAGAGGACTGGACGTATGATTCACATTAAATTCGAACCAATATAAAAATCCTGATGTCTTTAATTTCTGTATTTTAATTCTGCTTTATTTATATTATGTTCTTACCTTCAGTCGACTAATTAGTAAACTAGTGAACTACATAGGGTAAAACGAAAAATCGGCAATTCACCCTGCCCTCTTATAGTTTCAAGCACATACTAAATTATTGTTTTTTAATGAATAAATCGTGCAATAGTTTTTAGTTACTGTGACATTTCTGTTTTTTTTTTTCATTTCCTTTGTGTCAAAGTGCTGTCCAGTCCAGTTGCACTCAAAGTCACTTGTGTACTTGTATTCTGTTACAAAATGACAATATTGTGAAAATCATCTCACACATACTTGAACAGGTCTATAATTTATATATTGGCTCACATTTCTTATATATTATATTCGTCAAGATTAATTATCTTGAGGGAAGTCAATTATCACAAAAGTACATATAAAGAAACACAAAAAAAGTCAAAAAAATATTTTCCACAAAATAAAAGTAAAGTCATCAGAAAAAGACAAAAAGAAAAAAAAAACTATACTTTCACTAGTAAAAGGATTGGCACTTTTCTATTAAGCCTTCATGGATATATGTTACATGGTTAGGTAGACCTAATTATTTAAGGTTCAAAACGTGAATGCATAAAGAAGGATATCGGTACTTAGCTACGAGACCTGTTATTGTGAGAAACCAGATGAGCCTATATCATGCTATGCTATATTTATTATAATTGCAATTCTGATAATAATATAATAATTTTTAATTATTAGTATTATTATTGTTCCAATAATTAGAGCCGGCAGGCGGCAGATGATTGAATCCACACTTCATTTCTCCCTCCGATCTTCTTTTAAAAAACTCAGAAAATTGCACATCCAAAGATACGAGATATGATCAAGATTTTGTTCTTCTCCTGAATTCTAATATATTCAGAAGTTTGTTAGAATTTTATTTTCTTTTAAAAAAAATAGTCAAAAGAAAACCTAAAACTCAAATTGCAAGACACTTAAAAAGTTTCTTATTTCTTAAGAAATGTTCCAAATTTCCGATCAAAAAACTTGTGTCACGGGTATATATAGACGACAAATTAAATGCAAAAGTTTCCTAGTAAAAAAACATGTTTTTATTAAGTCAGTTTTCTTAAGCCGTATATTATCTAAATTCAGTGAATGGAATACATAATAACCGACATTATCGTCACTGAATAATTATTGTTTCATATAAGTTTGTGATTAGTGGGAAACATGAAAGTAATTTTCTCTTAAAAGATTCCTCGTATGTGTTGACAACACACGATAGATGCACTAATCACGGTAACACAACAAAACCCGTCAGCAGCAGGCTACAAAATAGTTGTAACATTATTTCTTTTACGACCAATATGGCCTCTCTTATCAGTAATTGATTAGACAGACATGCAGGGTTAAAGTGGTTCAGAAAAGAGAAAAGAAAAATACTCTATATCTCCTAAATAAAGGATTTAAGGGTATATAGGAGGGTTAACGTGTTAAAATTTTTCAATTCAGAAGGATTTAAGGGTATATAAATTCAATCTCACTGCTAAAATTATGAATAACATATCTGATGAGCCAATTATGTTTAGTAAGAATCAAATAGATTGACAAATATATCATCTATTAAATTAGTTTTATGGAAGAAATTTTTTTCATAACACATAATCATTATTTTTTATAATCTTAACAATAATCTTAGTTCATAGGTTTTTCAAGCTTAAAATGTTACTATTAGGGGAAAAAAGATCAATATGAAACCTAGATAATGATATGCTCTCGTTTGATTTTAAAATATATCAATAAAACACTATCTCAAAATCGAAAGATATAAGCGTTTAATAGATCTTGACTTGTAAATATGGAAGAATAAAGAGATTGAAATATTTCAATAACATTTGATAAGAAAGCGATCATGCACGTATGAATCAAGAATTATTTAACGTAGTAAAATGGATGCACTATACTAGTTCTATTAAATATTAGATCACGTGAGAATATCACAAATTTGTAGATATATTTTTTTTAAATTAAAAATATGTGTATAAACAATTATATATCAGTTTGGTTTGATTTTTTTGGCTCAATACCAAATCAAAACTAACACCATAAATTCATTTTAATTGATTTGACTCGATTTTTTCGATTTGATTTGAATAACCCTATTTTTCGGTGTGAATTCAAATGCCGATTTCTTAAAGTTTTCTTTAATTATTTTTATTAAATTTACATATTTAAGTGAAGTACTACTAATACATTTTTTCATATTAGAAAAATCATAAGAATGCTGAAAAACTATAATAAAAGAACCGATAATCCCCAGAAAATAATATTTTAAGTCTTTCTTCTGGGAGGAGAGACTACAATTTCCCGGCAAACCTTAAATTTCTCTTCTTATTTCTGTATCTTTTTACCCTTTTTGATTTCCTCTTGGAGAAAACGTATCTACTAGTTTTACTTTTCTGTAGGGAACTTTCAAGCTCAAACAAACTTTATAGGAATAAAATAAAGTCATTTCATAAATAAAATAAATTTTGGATATAAATTTCTTAGGGAATGCTGCGCGTACATAAATAGTCATTGTCTAAATTTAAAATTGTCCATTCTATATCATGCAGGAGAAGAGTAGTTATTTTCTAACACTAGCACAATATTTTACTCTTTTTAGATTATTGACTTCTAAATTAATAATTTGAACCAAAATTATTAAGTTAGTCCGACATCATCCCCGTAGCACCCCATGTTCCTAGTCCCTAGTTATATGATTAGGGAGTGGTTAAGAATGTGATCGACCAACTAATGGCCGTTTGCCATCCATTTAATGCAATTACTTGATGAGAACAAGTAATTCAACACTTGCTCAAAGACGCTGAAAATGTCGGCTACTATTATAAGTTACTAGATTGTTCGGCTTGTAATAGACTTAAAGTATTAGGGAATCAAAATATTACTGTCCAAAGACCACTAATATGTGGTCATGTTTTGCCTGTTTGTAATAATGATGACTAGCTTTATATAATTAAAAAAAAAAAAAATTGATGAGAACAACATCTTTTTGGCTCTAATTTTCCTACTTTAACTTCTATCCAATCTACACGGGCGATTGAACATAATTCTTACCGTTTATGAATATTATGTCTCGAAAAAAGTAGTGAGTACATTGTATCTGCACCTACTGATTTTAATGTTAAATCTAGACCTACATCCACAAGACCATTTGCAAGTTCCAATTTAATCTACTTCAATTCCAAATAATATTATTAGAAGCTGACTAATCAGAGAGTGACACTTGAGTATATCTAGAAGCTAATTCATGGATTATGAACTGACAACATTAATCATGTGCCTAATCTTAGATTTATTATGTATATAGTAGCTGCACGTTCCATCAGATTTGAAATGATTATCTGCTCTACTTAACTCATTCGCCTAGTTAATTTTGGTTATCACTAATTGGTTTTCAGCATTTTCACTAATAACGTCACCTAAACTTAAAGTTGCGTAATATATCCAAGACTTGTGTAACTTCATGATCAAAGAATTATTAACTTCATCAAGTTTCTGGAGAAGTTTAAACTTTTGGTAATTAACTGATCATAGATATGCCAGACAACTAATATACGAAAAATCTTGAAAATGTTAAAATGTTAATTTCAAAATTCAGGAACCATTTGACACAACTACTTTTTTAGTCTGAGACTCATTAGTTACTTTATACGAGTTCAGCTGAACTCATTATATTTTATATATGTTCAAACTAAGTGTACGTATTCAAAAAAGAATTATTTAAATGTATATGTAATAATGAAGATCATATTCATTTTAAATCCATTAATTCTAGATTCTTGATACGCCTCTAGCCAACTTTCATACTTATGATAATTTTCTCTTTTGCAAATTTGAAGGCCATTCTCGGTCATTTGATTTAAGTCTCTACGGGGCTCATAAGAGTCACAATCCGAAATCCTAACCTCAGATTGTAATGACGTCTAATATCTATTTGCTAGGCGAGCCAACGTGAAATAATTAATTAATTAACAAGTTTTAACTTTTAAAATCACAATAATAATATTCAACGAAAAATAAAAGCCAAGTCTAACACAGTACTAATATAAACCACGTGATAATATCTATTCTCAGAAATCCAGAGTTACGAGTACACAAGCAACTGGAAGTATACAAACAGAGTATGAAATAAATATAACTATCTGAAAGGGGAAAACAGTAAAAGTGGGAAATGGAAGGGGACTTCAAGGTCTACGAACACCAACAAATCTACCTTGAATTTCCTGTGTGAAGATGATCCGAGATGACGCACCTCAAGCACCACTGGACCAATACTTCTATCTGCACAAGAAGTGCAGAAGTATAGTATGAGCACAATCGAACCAATGTACTCTGTAAGTGTCAAAGCCTAATCTCGACGAGGTAGTAACGAGGCTATGACAAGACACCAATGTAAATAAACATGTACAAGTATATATAAAGCAGCATAATAACACGAAGAATGATAAAATACAATCTGGGAGGGGACATGCGAAAAAGGGGAAGATATAGTAAATACGGCAAGTATGAAATCACGAAATAATCAAGTAAATCACCAAAACTGGAAATCAGTCAAATTAGTGATACGAAAATGGCACGGCATCAGCTTTCGTGCTTTTACTCTCGTCCTCACCATGCAACAGTATGAATATAATGGCACGGCATCACCCTTCGTGTTTTTACTCTCATCCTCAATATGTAATAATATGAATGAACTGACACGACATCACCTTTGTGCTTTCACTCCCATCCTCACCATGTAATAATATGAATGAAATGACACGGCATCATCCTTCGTGCTTTTACTCTCGTCCTCACTATGCAACAATATAACTCCGAACAATAAACAATGTAGGGAATGATTTAACTTCATATATGGTGTGAAGATATCAACTTTTTATTTTCAAAATATTTAACACCTTTGAAATAAGCAATAAATACGAAGGAAATAATTAAGGAGGTAATGATATAATCTAGGCATGAATAACATAATTAACGAAACAATAAAATACGAAGAAACAAGTTCCACCTGCATGCTTTAATGAGATGACAATGCATAAGTATCTGTCACCTCACATATACGTTGTTCCCACATATAAAACACGTAGAAACTAAACCAACGAATCCTAATCCCTAGTCAATGTTAATCACGACACTTACCTCACTTCTGCAATCAAAGAAATTAACCAACCACGACTTTTCCTTTTGAACAAGCCTCCAAACCAACCAAATCTAGCAAATTATCGATCAAATGGTTCAAAATAAGCTTTAGGAACTACTCATTAATGAAAAAGGTACATTGAAAAAATCAGCAAAAGTTAATCCCAAGCCCGCTTGGTCAAAACCCGGATCAAAACCCGATTCCCATTCACCCTCGAGCCCATTTATGTGATTTATTTCGAAATCCGACCTCAATTTGAGGATTTAATCTCAATTTTACAAAAAAAATTAATTCTACCCAAATCTCTAATTTCTACAATGAAAATCCTAAATTTGATGTTTAAATCTCATGAAAAAGTGATGAGTAATTGAAAGAAAATGGTTAAAGTCACTTACCAATGAATTTGGGAAGACAAGTCTCTCGAAAAATCATCTCTAAAGTGTTTAGGGTTGAGAGATGGTGTAAAATGAGCTACTAGCATGATTGGCCAAGCTTCTTTTGAGGCAAAAGCACATTTTTGGTCAAAAGTGTTTTTTTCTAAAATTAAGGTGTTTGGCCAAGCTTTTGAAAGGAAAAAAGTGCTTTTGAGGAGAAGCAGAAGCAGTTTTGGAGAAGCAGAAAAAGTAGCTCCTCTCCAAAAGTACTTTTGAGAAAAATACACTTAGAAGCAGTTTTTTTAAGCTTGGGCAAACACTCTTTGCTGCTCAAAAGTTCTTTTAAAATTAATTGTCCAAACACAATTTCTTCTCACCAAAAGTACTTTTGAGAAAAGTACTTCTCAAAATAAGCTGATTTTTACAATCCCAATCCCTCTTATTCCCAGCTGCAGATGCAGCAATTGCGATGTCTTGTTTGCAATTGCAAACATCGCAAATGGTAGACAAGGGTCGCAAACGCAAACCCTATCACCGAAGCCCAGAAGTAGAAAATGCAACGAAAGGTTCGCAATTGCGAACAGGACCACCGTCGCAAATGCCAACATCTCCTTCACAAATGAGAAGATAAGTCAAGAGTACACTGAGTTGCAAATGCGACTTTGAGATTGCAAATGCGACCACTGACTGTTCGCAAAAGCGAACATTTTCCTCGCAAATGCGAGGTTCATCTAGCCCAACCCATGCTCACAAATGCAAAACCTTGTTCGCAAAAGTGAGGCTCGCAAATGCGAGCCAAATCTAGCAAATGCAAGATCTGTAGCAGACACCAGAACTGTATTGCACCAACAACCTTTACACTATTCAAACTCATCCGAAACACGTCTGAAACTCACCCGAGCCCTTCGGGCTCCAAACCATATGCACACAAGTGTAATAAAATCATACAAACTCTCTTGCACGATCGATACACCTAAATAATACCTAGAACTACGAATCGGATATCAAAATGCATGAAATTTTCAAAGAAACTCAAGAACTTCCAAATTCACAACCGAGCGTCCGAATCCAATCAAATCAACTTTGTTTTGTACCAAATTTTGTAGACAAGTATTAAATAGTAAAATGAACCTATACCAAGTTTCAGAACCAAAATCCAAACCCGATAGTTATAAAGTTAATCTATGGTCAAACTTTGAAATTCTTTAAACCTTTAAATTTCTAGTTTTCAACAAATCAGGTCGAATCAAGTTAGGGAATTTTGAATTATATTCCGGGCATATGACCAAGTCCAAAATCACAATACGGACCCATCGGAATCGTCAAAATACCGATACGGGTCCGTATATATAAAATATTGACCATAGTCAACTCAAATCATTTTTAAAGCTAAAATTCTTGATTTCTTCAATTTTTCACATAAAAATGTTCTGAAAAGAGACACAACTCGTGCACGCAAATCAAGAATCACTAAGCATAGCTAATCGAGGTTTTGGAACACTGAAAAAAGTGCTAGAAATCATAATGACCTATTGGGTCATCACATTCGCCAACTCTAAAACAAACGTTTGTCCTCGAATGAACATAGAAAGGTACTTGGACTTGTGAACAGGTATGGGTATCTACTCCGCATATCGAAATCGGACTCCTAAGTATCTGCCTCGATCGGCTGACCTCTGCATTGCACTCTAATAGAAGGATAATTCTTAGACCTCAACTTCCGGACATGCCGTGCTAGAATGGCCACCAACTCCTCCTCGTAAGTCAAATCCTTGTCCAATTGGACTGAGATGAAATCTAATATTTGGTTCAGGATGCCTTGGAAAAGTTCAAGATGATTTAGAATCAGCTTCGTACAGCATAGTCTAGGCAAAAGAGTTATGTCGATGAACCGTGAATACCTCACACTACACGCCATTGAGGTAATGCCTCCAAATCTTCAATGCATGAACAATGGATTCCAACTCTAAGTCATGAATAGGGTAAATCTTCTCATGAATCTTCAATTTCTGCGACGCGTATGCAATCATCCTGCCATACTACATCAATACTGCACCGAGACCAATACACGATGTATCACAATACACCATATGGGATCCTGAACCTGTGAGCAACATCAACACCGAGGCTGTAGTAAAAGCAGTCTACTCACACTCGTCAGACCACCTAAATGGGGCAACCTTCTGGGTCAATCTTGTCAATAGGGTTGTAATGGATGAAAACTCCTCCATGAACCGGCGGTAATAACTCGCCAAACCCAAGAAGCTCCGAATTCTGTAGCTGAAGTATGTCTAGGCTAGTTCTAAACTGCCTCAATCTTCTTAGGATCCACTTTAATTCCCTCAACCAATACAACATGACCAAAAAATTAACCGAGTCTAACCAAAACTCACACTTTAAAATCTTGGCATATAGTTGATTATCTCTTAGAGCTGAAGTATAACCCGAAGATGCTGCCCATGCTTCTTTTGATTGCGGGAGTAGATCAAAATATCGACAGTGAGGACAATCACAAAAGAATCCAAATAGGGCTTAAATAACCGATTCATCAAATCCATAAATGTTGCTGGGGCATTTGTCAAACCAAATGACATCACTAGGAACTCATAATGCTCATACCGAATGAAGATGTATTAGGGACATCCCATGCCCTAATCTTCAACAGATGGTAGCCAAATCTCAATCAATCTTCGAAAACACTCTTGCACCCCAAAGTTTATCAAATAAGTCATCATACTCGACATTTGATACTTGTTCTTGATAGTGACTTTGTTCAACTGTTGATATTTTATGTGCATCCCATCGTACCATCCTTCTTCTTCATGAACAACAATGGTGCACCCAGGGCGAGATACTAGGTCTAATGAATCCCTTATCAAGCAAATCCTGCAACTACTCCTTCATTTCCTTCAACTCAGGTGGGGTCATACGGTATGGTGGATTGCTGACCCTGGAACTAGCCCTATCGACCTTGATAACTACCTTGATAACACTGGATCGGAGGTGAACTAATAGGGGATGATGTTTCACTATAGGCTAGCTGCTCAGGATGAGATACATAAGGGTCACGACTACATGAAGCACCGTGGGATGCTTGAAGCACTAACTGAAATGACTTAGGAGGATGGCCTCTACCAAAGGTACCCCTGCCTCCAGATGAGGCACCTACTGAAACCACTAAATGACGAGGCCTCTCATCAGATACCGCCCCTCTCTTCTTACCACAAACCATCTCGATCTGTCTAGCAATCTCTATGACCCTCTGGAAATAAATATCATCTTTGGTCTCCTTGGACATCTGTAGCCTAATACTTAAAGTAAGACCATCAATGAACATCCTCACTCTCAGTAGGGAGTAAGATAATTGCATGGCGAGCTAGGTCCATAAATCGGGTCTCATATTGGGTAACATTCATGCTACCTTACTAAAGGCACTCGAACTGTCTACGATACTCCTCTTTCGGAGTGAAAGGAATAAACTTCTCCAAAAATAGTTGTGAAAACTTATCCCAAGTAAGTGAAGGTGAACCAGCTCGTCTGGTCAACATGTAATCTCTCCACCATCTCTTGGTAGAACCGGTTATCTGGAACACTAGAAATTCGACCCCATTGGTCTCAACAATACCCATGTTGCGCAACAACTTGTGGTAGTGGTCCAGGTAGACATTGTGGGCCTCTCTCCGGTCTGTGCAGCAAAACTACTCCAAATGGCTGGACTGCCGGAGTCTGATATATGGGAGCCATCTACTCCGGAGCGTAAGTATCAGGAGTCTGTGCTCCTCCCTCAGCCTGAGAGACGGCTGGTGCCACCGGAAATGCATCAGCTTGGGTCACACTCTCCATAAGGCTCATCAAGAGGACTAGTTCATCTTGAAGCACTTGAGTGACTATGAATCCCTCCGGGACCTGAGCTGGTCTAAATGGTAACGTCGGAGCTGGGATATGCTCCTCTTGCTCAATCTGAGGCTCCACTATGGGTGTTGCTGCTCGAGCTCTAGGCTGAGCTCTGCCTATGCCTCGGCCTCTACCCCTGGTAGTGGCTGCAACAGGAGGCTCCGACTCTTGTCCGACTGTAGATGTTGTGCATGTTCTCACCATCTGTGACAGAACAATAATGAAATGATTCAAACTTCAATGATAGAATAAAATTGCATGATACGGAAAGAAAAAAGTGAAATATTTCCTAAAACTCTATAACCTCTAAAAGATAAGTACAAATATCTCCGTACCGATCCTCCAGACTCCACTAAGCTTGTTCAGGACTCGTGAGACCTAAGAAACCTAGTGCTATGATACCAACTTGTCACAACCTGGAATCCCAGGCTCGGGGACGTGATGACGCCTAACATTCACCTGCTAGGCAAGCCGATGTCTAACCAGTTTTAATAGTTAAAATCACAATAATGATATTGAACGAGAAATAGAAGCCAAGTCTAATACATTACTAATATAAACCACGTGGTAATATCTACTCCCAAAAATCCGGAGTCACGACTACATGAGAAACTAGAAGTCTACAAACAGAGTCTAAAAAAACACAACTGTCCGAAAAGGGAGAAATAGTAAAAGTGGGAAATGGAAGGGGACTTCAAGGTCTGCGAACGCTAGCAGATCTACCTCGAGTCTCCGATGTGAAGATGATCCGATCTGACTCACCTCAAGCACTGCTGAGACCAATGCCAGTATAAGCACAAGAAGTGTAGATGTATAGTATGAGTACAACCGATCAAATGTACAATGTAAGTGTCGAGCCTAACCTCGACGAGGTAATGACGATGCTATGACAATACACCTACGTAAATAAACCTATACAAGTATATATAAAGCAACAAAATAACAGGAAGAATTTTGAAATACTATTTGGGAGGGGACATGCGAAAAGGAGAAGATATATTAAATACGGCAAATATGAAATCACGAAATAAATAAGTAAATCACCAAAACTAGAAATCAGTCAAATTAATAATACGAAATATCTCATCCTCACCATGAAATAGTATGAATATAATGGCACGACATCAGCCTTTGTGCTTTTACTCTCATCCTCACTAAGTAATAATATAAATAAAATAGAACAACATCACCCTTCGTGCTTTTACTCTCGTCCACACTATATAATACTCTAACTCCGAACAATAAACAGTGCGGGGAATGATTTAACTTCATATATAGTGCGAAGATATCAAATTTTTATTTCTAAAAATATTTAACACTTTTGAAATAAGTAATAAATACGAAGGGAATGATTAAGGATCTAATAATATAATCTAGGCATGTATAACATAATTAATGAAACAATAAAATACGAAGAAACAAGTTCCACCCGCATGCTTTAACGCGATGACAATGCATAAGTATCTGTCACCTCACATATGCGTTGTCCCCACACATAAAACACGTAGCAAATAGATCAACAAGTCCTAATTCCTTAAGTCAATGTTAACCATGACACTTACCTCACTTCTGCAATCAAAGAAATCAACCAACCACGCCTTTGCCTTTTGAACAAGTCTTCAAACCAATCAAATCTAGCAAATTATCGATTAAATAATTCAAAATAAGCTTTAGAAACTACTCATTAATGAAAAAGGTCCAATTTTGATCATTTTTGAAAAAGTCAACTACAGTCAACCCTGGGCCTGTTTGGTCAAAACCCGAGGTTCGGACCAAAATCCGATTATCCATTCACCTCTGAGCCCAGTTATGTGATTTGTTTTGAAACCCGACCCCAATTTGAAGTCTAAAACTCAATTTTACAAAAATCCTCAATTCTAGCCAAATTTCTAAATTCTACCATGAAAATCCTAAATTTGGTGTTGAAATCACATGAAAAGTGATGGATAATTGAAAGAAAATGGATTAATGTCACTTACCAATGAATCTGGGAAGAAAAATCTCTTGGAAAATCGCATCTAAAGTATTTAGAGTTGAGAAATGGTGTAAAATGAGCTAAGTCCCAATTTTTTCCTCTTTTACCCAGCTGCAGATGCCGCAATTGCGAAGTCTTGTTTGCAATTGCAAATATCGCAAATGGTAGACAAGGGTCGCAAATGCAAAGCCTATCACCGAAGCCCAGAAGTCGCAAATGCAATGAAAGGTTCGCAATTGCGTACAGGCCCACCGTTGCAAATGCCAACATCTCCTGCGCAAATGCGAAGATAGGTCAAGAGTACACTGAGTCGCAAATGCGACTCTGAGATTGCAAATGCAACCACTGACTGTTTGCAAAAGCGTACATTTTCCTCGCAAATGTGAGGTTTACCTAGCCCAGCCCATGCTCGCAAATGGGGAAATCTTGTTTGCAAAAGCGAGGCCCGCAAATGCGAGCCAAACCTTGCAAATGCATGATCTGCAGCAGACACCATAACTATATTGCACTAGCAACCTTTACACTATTCAAACTCATCTGAAACACGTCTGAAATTCAACCAAGCCCTTTGGGCTCAAAACAAAATATGCACACAAGTGTAATGACATCATACGCACTCGTTCGTATGACCAATACACCAAAATAACACCTAAAATTACGAATCGGACATCAAAATGCATGAAATTTACAAAGAAACTCAAGAACTTCCAAAATTTACAACTAAGCGTCCAAATCCTATCAAATCAACTTAGTATTGCACCAAATTTTTCAGACAAGTCTTAAATAGTAAAATGACCATATATCAAGTTTCGAACCAAAATTCAAACCCGGTAGTTATAAAGTCAACCTACGATCAAACTTCGAAATTCTTCGAACCTTTAAATTACAAGTTTTCAACAAATCACGTAGAAACAAGTTAGGGACTTCGGAATTAAATTCAGGGCATATGCCCAAATCTAAAAGCACAATATGGACCCATCAGGGTCGTCAAAATATCGATACGGGTCCGTTTATATAAAATACTGACCGTAGTCAACTCAAATAATTTTTCAAGTTAAAATTCATGCTTTCTTTAATTTTTCACATAAAAACTTTCCGAAAAAAGATAGGGACTGTGCATGCAAGTTAAGAATCACTAAACGTAGCTAATAGAGATTTTGGAATACTGAAAAAAGTGCTAGAACTCAGAATGACCTATTGGGTCATCACAATAAGTTAGTTATTCTCTATAAGTAGTGATATGATCGTAGATATATAGCCCCGGGCAAAGTGGAGATCATTGAGGATAACCCCAAATTATCTAGTAGATTGTAACTTACTCCAAGTCCAAGAACGTCCAAGAAATGCACGTTAAGGAGCTACATAATTTTTAACAATTACCTAGAATATGTTTGGAGAGACACTTTAAGAATTTGTGCAAAGAATGCCACGTTTAGATACTTGCAGATTGCGAGAAATAAGTTTGGGAGAATATTGAGTAGCTACGCCAAGCAGTCAGAGAGTGCATATGAGTGCGTGCAACGCGCAAATACTGTATGCAGGGCGTACAAGGAGCAAAGCCATGGGAGTACTTGCGCGAACTCGTGAGTGCTTCAAACTTTAAGTGCACGAACGCATGACCCTGACGAGTTGTTTCTGAAAAATAATTTTGGAACTTTTTCTATTTTATCCATTTGGTATTTATAATAGTTTGGTGTTATTTCATTAGTCAGTTAGTACATTTTGACACAATAAGAATTCTTGAGAGAGATTTGGGACCTCTTGGTTCGAGTTCGATTTTGAATTACCTGCTTTCAAGAATTGGGTTCTTGAGGGTCATCTCCTACTCCTTTCTTTATATCCATGGTTTCTATTTTGCCGTTTTTAGGGAGGCGATAAGATTAGCTTTAGTTGTTGCTTGAGATGTTCACTTAAGATTCTAGATTCTCCTTTCTGTTTAGATTTATTCAGATAATTTTCGATTACTTTAAGCGAAATCTATCTTTAACTTTTATATTCAATTATTGTTATTTTATATTCTACTGTTATGTTTAACTTGGATTATATCAAGCAACCATTAATATTAATTTTCTTTATAATTGGTTCTTTAGAAACATTTCTTTATTGGCAACTTGCATTGATTGGTGATTTCCAAGTGACTTCTTCATATTTCTTGGATTATATTAAAGATAATCGTTAAGAGTAGTTGTTATTTTATATGCTTTTTTAATCCATTTTATAGTTAAAATGTCAGCATCGTAGTCATTACTCTGACTATCAAAATCATTATTCAATATAAACTGAAGAAGAAGAAGTAAGAAACAGAAGAAATAATCAAAACGATTGTGACAAAGAGTGGACTGGATAGAGGAATTTATGTGTGTGCACATGGAGGGGTCTTCTATTTGCAGTCCTTTCTGAATTTTAACTGAAAATGACAAGCAACTAGTATTACGAACAATTGATCCTTTAAGTTAACTTGTCGCACTAAACAATTCCTCCTAATTAATTAGTACTATTTAGTTACACCTTTCGTTTCAGTTTATGTTAGCTTAATTAACTGCACACTAAGTTTAAGCAAGAAATAAAAAATTAAAATTTGTGATCTTAAACAAACCATAACTTTTATATAACTTTTTTGAAACCAAGTATTATCTTAAACATGTCATAATAATTGTGTGACTATAAAAATTTCGGGAAAAGAAAATTAGAAAGGGCAATGGCAGACCTATGATTTTTAAATCGTAGGTGCTTAACTGCTTTTAATCTAGAATTACTTTCTAAGGTTGGGTGCTTAGACTGTGCCTTTATATGTTAATACTAGTACTCAATAGTGTTTGGATAAAAAATAATGGTTGCCTGAGCACCCGGTGGCTTTAATGTAGGTTTGCCACTGAGAAAGTATTAATTTTTTAACGGACTAAAAAGGAAATAAGTTCACCTAAACTAACAAAGAGAATTCATTTTGTTTTAATTTAAAACTTGTGTAAATATTATTTTCATAATGCAGCCCTCGAATGAGATGGCCATCACCTTATATAAAAAAAGATTTTTGAATAAATAAATTTCTGTCAAGAGCTTCTATGATTTGCTTAAATTTGAAACTAATACATAGTTTTACTTCTACGTACTTAATACCTACTATGGAGCCATCTTTGTTTTTCTCTACACCATTAGCGAAATCCTTATATTCCTTGGTCTGTCTTAAAGTCCTTAACCTATAATTGGCCGAGAATTCCTGCAATCAACTTTAAATATCATAGAGCTAAAGTAGTTTCTTTACTATATTTATTGTAGAAACTATATGCACACATTCTGGGTGTATTTGGTAGAAGGAAAAATGATTTTGAGGAAACGATTTCATGAGAAAGTCATTTTCTGGTTTGGTGTGATTCAAGTAGGGATGACTATGTACTTAACGATTCGACTTATTCATTATCGATTTATAAATATAGTAATGCGCTAGCCAACCAAAGAAATCGGGCGAATTGGTATCAAATTAGCGATTATCGGACGGTTTTGTAATGACCAAATAGGTCGTTTTGAGTAATAGCACTGATTTCAGTATTCCGAGACCTCTCATAGCTTCGTTTAATATTTATTGATTCGCGTGCGTGATCCGTGTCATTTTACGGAGAATTTTTACGTAAAATTTTGAAGAAGATGTAATTTTTGACTTAAAATAAGGTTTGGGTTGACCACGATCACTATTTTTAGTAAATGACCTCGAATCAATGTTTTGACGATTCCGGTAGGTTTGTAAGATATTATTGGACTTGTTCGCACGTTTGGTTGGGGTCCGAGGGCGACCCGAGCGCATTTCGGCGCATTATGTGTAAAAGTATAAAAATTGAGTTTAAAGTTGAAATCTTGAGTTTTGAGGATCGATTCTTGTTTATTGATATTATTTTGATAATTTGAGGTAGTGAGCAACATTGTATGATGTTATTGCACTTGTGTGCATGTTTGATTTGGAGCCCGAGGGGCTCGAGTGAGTTTCAGAGGCGTTGCGAATTTATTTAGAATAGCTGGTGTGTTTCACTTTCTGGTGTTACAGATTGATTGCGAGGACATGTTCGTTAATGTGAACTCCGATTTTGTGAAGTCGATCTCGCAATTGCAATAATCGGCTGGGCAGAGAAATCTTTGCGTTTGCAAAGAAATCGGTGGGTTGGTCGCTTTTGCGATTGAGCTCTACACTTAGGCAGGTTCGCAAATGCGAACCTTTGAGTGAATTTGTGATGAAGGGGTGACTCGCAAATGCGCAGTTTTTTTTGTTGCATTTGCGACTCCTGTGCATATGATGCGCGATCAGTGTGTCGCATTTGCGGACATCGCATATGCGACGTCTGCAACTGGGTAAAAGAGGAGAAAACCAGGACTTGACTCATTTTACACCATTTTATCAACCCTAGGCTCTCTAGAGGCAATTTTTGAAGAACTTTTCTTCCCAAATTCATTGGTAAGCATCTCTAATTACTTTTCAATCAATTTCAATTACTTTTCATAACTTTTTAACATCAAGCTAAGAATTTTATGGTAGAAATTAGAGGTTTTGGGTAGAATTTAAGAAATTTTGTAAAATTCAGATTTAGACCTCAAATTGAGGTCGGATTTCAAAACAAATTAAATATCTGGGCTCGGGGGTGAATGAGTAGTTGAGTTTTAATCCGAATATCGGGTATTGACCAAGCGGGACCGGGGTTGACTTTTTCAATTTATTTAAAGATTGAACCTTTTTCATTCCTATGTAGTTTCTAAAACTTATTTTGAAGTTTAAACGATATTTGGTTAGATTCGGTTTGTTTGGAGGCTTGTTTCAAAGGAAAAGTCGTGGTTGAGTATTGATTTGGTTGCGGAAAGAGGTAAGTGTCATGTTTAACTTTGACTTGAGAGAATTGGGACTTGCTTGGTCTATTTGCTACGTGAACTATGTATGAGAATGGCGTATATGCTGGGTGACAGGTGCATATGCGTTGCCATGGGTTCAAGCATGCGGGTTGGGCTATTTACCTTTATATATTTATTTATTTTATGTTATATTTTATTACATGCTTTGATTTTCTACATGTCCTTTCTTGTTATTTATGCCTTAGTTGTTATTCTTGTTTTACTTGTTATTCATGCCTTACTTGTTATCTATCAATTAGTTGCTATATGATTTGGTTCATTCATTCTTCAATCAATATCTGCTTACTTGCTATATATTCCTACCTATATTAATTGCATATCTTCATTGATTCATGTCATTACTTGCCTCTATTGTTTTTACTTTATTTGTGGTACTTTAACACATTGTGTCCAATTGTGAGAGTTTTTAAAGCTATTTTTGTGTTAATGAATTGTTGAGGTTTCTGAGCGTGAGGTATTGATTGTTCTTTGTTGTACTAGTAGATCATTGGTGTTGATTCCCAATTTTACCCTCATATTTTTCTAAATAATATAAATACTTTTAAAAAAAATTATTTTGCATCATTATTTAGTTTACAAATCTATACAGACATTTTTCTACAATTTCCCATCATTTTAAGATTTTAAAATTGATTTTCTTGCATTTAAAATGCTTGAATATTTATTGATTACTCCTTCAAATTATTTTATGATGACTTAACTACTTAAAGTTATTATTTTTTGCACCTATAATACATGTTTCAAATATTTTACTTCATTTTATATAATTACATTAATATTTTTAAGCTATTTGGTGCAATTTTGTAGTAATAGCCTTTATTCGTACAAAAATGCTCTTTATTTATATTATTTATGTCAAAATAGTATTTTATATTTTTATAATACAAAGTTATTGTTTTTAAGCATTTCAGTATTTAAATAATGTTTTTACTTATTTATCAAGCATTTTTATAAATTGTTTTCGTGTATTTAAATAATAGCCTAGCTTTAAACTAATTTTTGAACCCAATTGGCCCAATATCCTTAGCCCAATAGACCCTAAGCCCAAACCAGGCGACCCTTGTATAATACTCGGTCGGTACCCATTTTCATGACCTGCCCCGTTCGTTTTTGAATCCCAGCCGTTGATCTCTCAAGATCAACGACCCTTGTTCAGTCTCCTTCTTTAATTAATCAAACCCACTCAAACCCTATAATTTTCTCTTAACCCTCAGCCCCTAAATCCTCTGTATCCTCTCTTCTCCTCTCCACAGGAACCCTAGCCGCCTTCTCAAACCTCTCCAAATCCGTCTCAACCATGGATTATTTTCATCATTTTCTTGCCTTTTGTGTGTTATCTCATTATTCTCTACAAATCTATGGTATCACCTAGTACACTCCTAAACATGGCAAGTACTATCTCTCAGAATCCATCCATTCCACTTCAACCGCTTGAATCTGGACAGTATTTAGTCAATATACATCACGACCATGGCTATATGGGTCGGATTAGCCAAGATTTTCGGCCAATCTTCGATTTCTGTCAACTAGGGTTTACCTTTTTTTTTCCAATCCGGTTTTTAGTGATTTTGTATGTTATTACTTCCTTATTTGTGTTGTATTTTACAGTTTTCCTTGTTTTCTTGTTCAATTTCTATCACTATATAAACTGTTGGTTGATTTCCCAATGCACACCCAAGTGTACGTGGTCGACAAGTAATATATGATTTTAAGTCCAGATATCGTACCCACAGGGACTTGTGATTAACTATCAACTAAACTAAACTCAAACAAATATTTTACTAAAATCAATCTAAATTAGTAATTAAGAGATTAAAGAGACAACTAACTTAAAGACGAATTCAATGTAATTTGATATTCTAGAGTTATGGGTTGTTAAACAATCACGTTGAGTTTTCGACCTCAA
>MDKJ01323098.1:0-15979 GCA_005239525.1 Nicotiana knightiana
ACTTGGTTATCAGTGCCCTTTCGGTCTCTTATCTCCACATCAAATTCCTGCAACATTAAAACCTAGCACATCAATCTAGCTTTAGATTCTTTATTTGAAAATAAATACCTGATTTCTGCGTGATCTGTGTGGACAATAACTTTCGTGCCCACCAAGTATGCCCGGAATTTTTCAAAGGCCTACACCACAACTAACAGCTCCTTTTCAGTAGTGGTGTAATTGTGTTGTGCATCATCGAGGGTCTTACTCGCATAGTAGATGGAATAAAACACCTTTTCTTTTCTTTGGCCTAACACTGCCCCAATTGCATGGTCACTTGCATCACACATAAGTTTAAATGGTACTGACCAATCAGGTGCAACAATTATGGGGGCAGCTACCAATTTCATCTTGAGCTCCTCAAATGCCTTCAGGCCGGGTGCATTAAAATTGAACTTGACATCTTTTTCCAGCAACCTGCACAATGGAGTAGCAATTTTAGAAAAATCTTTAGTAAAGCGCCTATAAAATCCTGCGCGTCCCAAGAAACTCCGGATGCCCTTCATTGAAATTGGTGGAGGTAGTTTTTCAACTGCCTCCACTTTTGCCTTATCAACTTCGATGCCACTTTTAGATACTCTATGACCCAAAATGATGCCTTCCTACACCATAAAGTAACATTTCTCCCAATTTAACACCAGATTCGTTTCTTCACAGCGGGCCAACACCATGCTCAGATTTTTCAAACAATCATCATAAGATGACCCAAAGACTGAGAAGTCATCCATGAATATCTATATGAATTTTTCCACCATGTCAGTGAAAATAGCCATCATGCATATCTGGAAGGTGGCTGGTGCATTACAAAGACCAAATGGCATTCGCTTGAAGGCGAAGGTGACATAAGGGCAAGTAAACGTGATTTTCTCCTGATCCTCTGGGCATATGACAATTTGATTGTAACCTGAGTACCCATCCAGAAAGAAATAATATTCATACCCTGATAATCTGTCCAGCATTTGGTCAATGAATGGGAGTGGAAAATGATCCTTGCGAGTTGCTTTGTTGAGCCTTCGATAATCAATGCAAACTCTCCAACCCGTAACAGTGGGGGTAGGAATTAGCTCATTCTTCTCATTCTCAATCACGGTCATCCCTCCCTTTTTGGGCACACATTGAACCGGGCTCACCCAGTTGCTGTCAGAAATAGGGAAAATGATACCTGCATCTAGCAATCTTATTACTTCTTTCTTCACCACTTCTTTCATGATGGGATTTAGCCTTCTTTGCTGCTCAACAATTGGGCGATGTCCATCTTCCAAAAAGATTTTATGCGTGCAAAATGATGGGCTGATTCTATTAATATCTGCAATGGTCCACCCAATTGCCTTTTTGTGCTCACGAAGTACCCTAAGCAATTTATGTTCTTGTGTATTGGTCAGGCTGGATGAGATGATCACGGGCAATGTCTCAGATCTCCCCAAATAAGCATATCGTAAATGTACTGGAAGAGGTTTGAGCTCCAGCTTTGGAGCCTCTTCAATAGATGGCTTAGGAGGGGTTAGAGTAACAGGCTTGTTCAACTCTTCAAATTTTCCTAGCCCGTGGAGGTAACTGCAGGATACTTCAAGAACTTTCTCAATGTCTCCCCTTGTTTCATCCCCACAGTCTTCTTCATCCCCAACCAACACTCGCTCAAGAGGGTCAACAGGACTCATGTAGGGAACCATTGACTCCGATTTGCTTTCCACTACAGTAATCATGGATAGCTCTTCATAGTGGACAGGTAACTTGAGTGCCTTATAAACATTAAACACCTCCACTCGATCACCAACTCGCATCGTCATTTTCCCTTCACACACATCAATGATAGCTCGGCCCGTAGCTAGGAAGGGACGCCCCAAAATAAATGGGACTTCCTGATCAGGCTCATAGTCCAAGATAATGAAATCAGCTGGGAATATGAAGGAACCCACCTGAACCAGCACATCTTCAATTACTCCCTCAGGATGAGCAAGGGAGCGATCAGCCAATTGTAAAATCACTATTGTTGGGCGTGTTTCACCCAACCCCAGTTGCTTGAACACAGATAGCAGCATCAAATTAATACTTTCCCCAAGATCGCACAAAGCTCGCCCGACTGCATGCTTACCAATTGAGATTTGGATAGTAAAACTACCCGGATCTTTTAATTTCTGAGGTAGCTTGCTTTGAATTCTTGAGCTAACTTCCTCCTTGAGTGCCACGATTTCGAACTCAGTCAGCCTCTGTTTATTGACCACAATGTCCTTGATGTATTTAGCATATTTGGGCACCTCCTGCAAAATGTCTACTAGTGGAATGTTGGTTTGTACCTACTTCAAGAGGTCAAGAAAATTTTTGTATGCGGCATTATCTTTCACCTTTTGCAACCTTTGAGGGAACGGAGGGGGTGGCCTCGCAACAATTGGTGGGGGTTGCTCAGCTACCGCCTCTTTTACTAGCTTGTCTGACTCTTTCGGGTTGTCTGATGCTGATTCAATAGTGGCTGGTTTTTCATTAAAAGTCACCTGCTTTCTCTTTTTGGACTGGACTTCTTCCAATTGCTTCCCATTCCTCAATGATATAGCATTAACAGATGCTTTAGGATTAGCTTCAGTGTCACTTGGAAGAGCCCCCGTTGGTCGGGTATTTTGAGAACTGGCGAGTTGCCCCACTTGACGTTCTAAATTTCTCATCGCTACAGTCTGGGCTTGGTGATCAGCCATTATTTTCTGATTGAAAGCAAGTTGGTCGTTCATCATTCTCTTCATAATCTCCTCAAGGCTTGCTGATGGTTCAGCCTGAGGTGGTTTGTACTATTGTTAAGGTGCTGGATGTAGTTATGCTGAGTGCTTTGATTTCCACCCCAAGAGAAGTTTGGGTGGTTTCTCCAGTTGTGGTTATAAGTGTTTCCATATTGATTTGCTTGTCCCCTATTTGCGTTACCCACAAAGCAGACAGACTCTGGATTCAGTGGGCATAAATCACTCGAATGACCCTATCCACAAACTTCACAAAATACCTAAATCTGTTGCACTGGTTGGGCTTGTTGCACTGGTTGTTGTTTGTTAATGATCAGGTCCATCTGATTGACTTGGTTAGTCAATGTGGAAATTTGGGCTGACAATGCTGAAACCACATCTAGTTCAAGAACCCATGGTAACTTTGGAACCACATTTCTCCCCATCTCACCTTGCCAGTCTGGATTTCTTTTGGAGAATTTATTCAGTAATGCAAATATTTCATCATAATTCTTCTCCAACACCTGACCTTCGGCTGCTGCATCTACCACAATTTTTGTTTGCGGATGGAGTCCCTTAATGAAAGTGTGAACTAACACCCTGTTTGTCTGATTGTGATAAGGACAGTCTCTGAGTAGCCCCTTGAATCTTTCCCATGCTGAATATAATGATTCACCTGTTTTCTGTCTAAAGGAGACTATCTCACTTCTGATCTTTGCGGTCTTTCCTGAAGGGAAGAACCTTGCCAGAAATTTTCTCGCCAGATCGTTCCATGTTGTGATGGAATTAGCTGGTTCTGCCTTCAGCCATCGCTTTGCTTCGCCCAATATAGAGAATGGGAAAAGCGTGAGCCTCACATAATCTGGCGTGACCCCGTTAGTGATATAAGTATCACTAATCTCCAAGAAGTTCAAAATGTGCTGCTGTGGATCCTCGTGTGGAAGACCCAAAAACTGCCCGTTTGCATGAAGTAGTTGGATCATGCTCTGTTTCAGCTCAAAGTGCCCAGTGATTCTGGGCTTCACGATGCTGGAGGTGACATTAGCAATACTGGGCATTGCCACCTCCTGAACAACCATGTGTTGTTCCTTTTCCATGTTCACATGAAATCGGATGAAGTCCTGAATATTGTCTGATCTCTTGCTTCTCGCAATCTTCTATGAAATGATCTCTCAGGTCGGGGTCAAAGCCGTCAAGTCTATCTTGGCTTCTGACCCTATGCATTCACTCGAAGTTCCTGAAATTAGAGCAAACATTGCGTGACGTTAGACTCAATGAAATAAAAAATTAAAGCAAGTAACTAAAAAGTAGTCAATATTCAAGTCCCCGGCAACGGCGACAAAAACTTGTTGGTCCAAACGCACACGCAAGTATACGTGATCGTAGCAAGTAATATAATGTTAAATCGAATGTCGAACCCACAGGGACTTGCATAAACTACTTTTTGAATCACTCTAATTGTTATTTAATCGAGCCAAAACAAAATCCAGGAATGTAACTAATTTATACTACGATTCTATGAACTAACTAATTATCAAGTGACAAGAATATTGTTGTGTGTATTCAGTAGAGACAAATATTCCAGGGTTGTGATCAATTCACCACTCGTATTGCATTCTAATTAACTCTCCCTTTCATATAATTCACTCATGGTTGCTAATTAATCGATAATTGCTCTCGTAGCCTTCTCCCGAAGTACTACTCGCCTATTCTCAATAGATTAACGCCTATATTCCTATGAAATTAATCTATTAGAACGCACTAAGATTACGATGTTTAATTAAGCACGGTGACTAGGTATATTCCTATCCTAACCACAAATCCGCTCCCCTGAAGGGTTAAGATCGCGCTCTCTTCAATTCTTCTCTAATCTATATACGGTTTTCCCAAGCATAACATAGATAGAATATAGAACCTAATTGTTGGCCAAACAATTAATCAATTAAACGCAAAATTTAAGAAACACCATATATTGAGTGAATTATAATCAAGGTTAAATTAATGTCGAATAACAATATTCATGGCTAAACTACAACCCTAGAACAATGGATGTTTATCCACTCATGCTAGAATCAAAAAATTGCATAAGTGTTGCATAAATGGAAAATACTAGAATAAGATGAAGAAAACTGATAATCCTTTGCTTCCTCAATGATCTTGTGTGTATCTTCTCTCCAAAAATGGCGTTCTCCCCCTTTTGGTTGTGTTTTTGGGTCTATTTATATGTTTGGTACAAACCCTAAACATGTAGGAGAACTATTCAAACCGGGAAACACTTAAAACCTTCAAAACTCGAAATTTACCGGACCAGGGACTCCAGGCGTTAAGCCCCAAACGCCCAGCCATAGCCTGGGTAAGCCTGGCGTTTGGGCTCTAACGCCCCATTAACGCCTGGGCATGGCTATGCTTTAGGGCCAAAACGCCCCACTAACGCCTGGGCATGGCTGGCTTTAGGGCCAAAACGCCCGGCTATGGCCCGGGTCACTCCTTTTCGACTCTTGAGCGTATTTTTGACGTTTATGCACCCATTTAGCTCGGCTTCCATCTCCAATTCACCTACACATGAAATAGACTCCATTATGCACATATAACGTGTATTTTTATCACAAAAGCACACAAAATGTAAGGTACATAATGCTTAAAGCTATGGATTCTAGCCACGCATCAACTGCCGAAGCGAATGATCCGATCCCATAATAGAAGAGAAATTTACCTCGCTCGTGGAAACACATGCGAGACGAGAAGACACATATCTACAATTTATCAAATATTTCACAAAATTTCTGAAGTAAGAGACTAAGTCGATATCCTTTATTAAAAGCCTCAATCTTAGTCCTAATCAAGATAATTAATATACATGATAGACATAAAATAGCACATTAGAGACAAGATGTGAATCTAAGTCTACCCGGGCATATCATGAGCATAGCTACATACAGACTCTAGTCACCTCGTGCGTACATCTCTCCCCACGACAAGTAGCACACAACAGTTAATACACCTAAGGGGATAAGTTCCCTCTTACAAGGTTAGGCAAGAGACTTACCTCGATTCCAAGTCCTCAATCCGACTCTTCAACCTCACTAGAACTACTCAATCAACGCTGATGACTTCGAAACTAGCCAAAAGTCATATAAACTAACAAATATATGCTCAAAAGTTCACACTTTAGCTATTATAGTAGTTACCCAACCCAATTTGAAAGATTCCCAAAATTCACCCCCGGGCTCACGTGCCCGGATTCCGAAAATATTCAAGTTATTAATGTTACCCATGACCTCCCGAACTCAAATATATAATCTATTTCAATTTCTACCACCAAATCCATGATCAAATCTCAATTTTACTTAAACCTTGGGTTTTTCACAAAATTCCACAAGTTTCACTAATTTTTCATGTTTAATCTACCTATAATCAGCGTATTTAACTTTAAAATGGATGGAGTTTACTTACCTTGTGATGTTGATGGGAATGCCCCTCAAAAGTGCTCTCAAAATCGCTCAAGACCAAATGAAAGTGTGTGAATGAAAAATAGCCTATGTCCCGAATTAAATTCACTCACTGCCCAGCGATCATCGCATCTGCGACCACTCGATCGCATCTGCGAACAGCCCCTGCCTCCAATATTTTTGCTTCTGCGGACAAGAATCCGCTTCTGCTGCACCTGCGCGCATGCACCCGCGGACCAAGTCCGGTTCTGCACCCCCATGCCACCTTGGACATTTCCGCATCAGGGGCTTATCCTCCGCATGTGCGACCTCTCAGTTGTGAAATATACCTCGAACATGCGCTCCCAAGCCATCTCCACAGACCTCGCACCTGCAATGAGCCCACCGCACCTGCGGCCACTCCCTCTACGGGTGCGATGACACCAGACTTCAGCAGCAACAACAACTCTCCAAGTCCAAGTTCCAATCCGTTTTTTATCCGAATCTCACCCGAGGCCCCCAAGACCCATCCAAACATACCAACAAGTTCCATAACACATAACTACCTACTCGAGGCCTAAAATCACATCAAACAACATCCTTCTATGAATCGCAACCTAATTCAATCCTATCAAAACTATGACCATCCGACTTCAAAAACTAACGCTGAATCATACCAAAATAACTGCGAATGATGCCAAATTTTGCGTACAAGTCATAAATCACCATACGGAACTATTCCCAGGCTCAGAATACCAAAAGGGCCTCGATGACACCAAAGTCTATTCCAAACCAAATTTAAAGATCTAGAGAACCTTCAATGAACCAAGTTTCCACATTAAGCACCGAAACGCTCCAGGATCACCCGAAAACCAATACAAACACACGCCCGAGTCCAAAATCATCATACGAACCTATTGGAATCTTCAAATACCGATTATGAGGTCATTTACCTAAAATATTGACTCAAGTCAAACTTGGCCACCTTAGGCCACTACTAAGGAACTAAGCGTTCTGATTTCAAACCGAACCCTTCCAAACCTAAACCAACCATCCCCGCAATTCATAAAACAGTAAAAGCATATACGGGGAGTCTTAATTAGGGAAAAG
Source organism: Nicotiana knightiana (assembly GCA_005239525.1). Taxonomy (NCBI): domain Eukaryota; kingdom Viridiplantae; phylum Streptophyta; class Magnoliopsida; order Solanales; family Solanaceae; genus Nicotiana; species Nicotiana knightiana. The sequence continues at coordinate 7,280 of MDKJ01323098.1, forward strand.
GGAATTTAAAAAGTAAAACGACCAGTCAGATCGTTACAAATATTGTACGCATTGTGTCATTGAGTCTTTGACAAAGTCTGCTCGTACTTCCACTACTCGTATTGATGGAGGTAAGTATGATTTTGTGAAAACTGTTGTTGTGTCTTCCTGAGTTGGGAACTTTGCTTATAAAATTTTGTCTTATCAGGTACAACAACCATCCATACGGAATTGGAAGAATGTGTTGTAAATTTTGTTGGCAACCCAGATACTATCATTGCAGGCATGAGTTATGTAAAAAATTCAACCATGCTTCCTATTTTGATTGGAAAGGTACAACGGTTTATAAAATTTATTCTTATGTTTTATTTGTGATTATATTTTTCTTTTAATTTTTCATTTACCGGCAGCTTCTCAGTATCCACTACCGGATCCCGGTGTACCTGGATCTGCACACAAAGTGCAGGGGGGTAACGTGAGTACACCAACTCAGAAGTAACAAACCCAAAACTATGGGCTGAGAGGTAGTGATGGACTAAACCTCAGAATTTACGATAAACAGTGACGAATTTAGACATGCTAACAGTTTATCAGAAAATATAAATATACCAAGTATGTCGGACTACTCTACATGACATCATATAAATATATGAAACCAGTGTGGAAAGGCACACAGTGCTCACAACCCTCACACAACAGTCCACGCAGTACCGTATATGGCTCTCAGGACCATGGAAGTTCCATCCCGGAATGTCCATAAGCATCGGTGACCGCAGTCACTCGGTACTGAGGAAAAAGGCTAATTCAGCCCTATGGAGAAGATCCATCTCCCTCGATATACAACACTCGGACAAGATATATGTCCAGGGATGATCCATCCCTCACATAACATCGACTTCGGACAAGATCCATGCCCAGGGAAGATCCATCCCTCAATATCAATGCACTCACTGGGGTGTAAAGACTCCGGCGGGGGCCTAATGGCCCAAGCGCTATATCAAGCCAACGAAGGCATGATTTAAGTATCGTTGCGGTGTGCAGTCTGATCTCATAAATTCCTCAATAACAGGCTCTCGGCCTCACTCAGTCATTACTCTCCAGTCTCACTCACATGGATCACAGATGCATAAATCATACCGAAACAATGATAAATGTGCATATAATTAACAATACTGAGATTAAGGTATTAAATGATATGCTATAACAGGACTGAGTATATGGAATCAAATAAATCACAAAATGAGATAGTAATATACGACCACTCGGGTCTCAGCATTTTCGGCGTGAAGCCTAGCATTTATACTTAACATGATTTCTAACAGGTTCACAATTACCACATTAATAGAAGTGCGGATATCGATCAGTAATAGCTACTAGACAATGCCATGGGATGATTTAGGCACAAATACTCGGTGCACGCCCACACGTCCGTCACTTGGCATGTGCGTCACCTCAATTATAGTCATAAATCATATAGCTCGGGGTTTCAAACCCTCAGAACCAAGTTTGGAAACGTTACTTACCTCAAAACCGGCTAAAATCCTAGCCCTCAATGCCTTTACCTCTATACTGGGCCTCCGAGTGCTCCAAATCTACCAAAATTCATATTCATATCATTATAATATGCCAAGGAATGAAGCCCATTCAAAAATTACCAAATTTACCCAAAAATCCCAAAATTGGCTAAACCCGACCCCCCGACCCACGTCTCGAAATTTGATAAAAATAACAAAACTAGAACCCTCATTCCCACACGAGTCTATACATACCAAGAACATCGAAATCAGACTTCAAATGACCCCTCAAATCCTAAATTTAAAGTCTCTAATCACAAGCCCTAATTACCCAATTTTTGTACTAATTTCTCACAAATTTCACCACTAGTCAGTCCATTAATCATATATAAACGAGTTTTAAGTCCAAAAGACTTACCTCCACGAAGAACTCTCGATTTTCCTCTTCAAAAACCCTTCAAAAACCCTTCAAAAGCTTCAAACCCGTATAAAAATGATGAAAGAATGACCAAAATTCGCTAAGGGCCTTTTTTATATGATCTGCCCAGGGATTTCCGCACCCGCGTCCATTTTCTCGCACCTGCGGTCCCAGGTGCACACCTGCGAGAATCAGTTAAAAGCAATTTACCGCACTTGCAATACAAATTCCGCACCTGCGACTCCGCAGGTGCGGCCCCAGCTCCGCATTTGCGGTCTTCCTCCTATCCACCCAAAATCCGCATCTGCAGTCTCTTGTCCGCTTCTGCGTTCAGCTGCAATTTTCCAACTTTAAATCCCCTAATGGCTATCCGAAATCATCCCGAGCCCCTCGGGACCCCAACCAAAAATACCAACAAGTCATAAATGATCACCCGGACTTAGTCGCACCCTGGGGACACCCAAAACAACATCAAAACACTAAATTCCCCTCGGATTCAAGCCTATGAACTTAGAAACTTCTAAATTTTGCCAAAGATGTCGAAACCATCCAAAACACGTCCGATTAACCTGAATGTACGCACATCCAAAATGACCCTACGAACCTGTTCCAACTTTTGGAATTCTATTCCGACCCCGATAGCTAATATTCCACTACCGACCGAAAATCGCCAAAACTCAATTTCGCCAATTCAAGCCTAATTCTATTCCGGACCTCAAAACCCTATTCCGATCACACTCCTAAGTCCCAAATCACCTAACAAAGATATCTGAGCCATAAAATCGACATTCCGAGATCGTTTACCTATAAGTCAACTCCCGGTTGACTTTTCCAACTATTAAGCTTATTTAAGAGGCTAAGTGCCTCAATTTTTACAACGACCACTCTGAACCCGAGCCAACCAACCCAACACCACACAAAAGAGATGAACCATACAAGATATGAGCAGAAATGGGGGAAACGGGCTAAACTCTCGGAACGACCGGCCGGGTCGTTACATTCTCCCCCTCTTAAAAAACGTTCGTCCTCGAACGTGCCAAGAGTTGTTCCAAAAGCCTCGAATAACCTTACCATGCACATATCCGGGGGTGACCCCACGTCACCCTGCCCAGCATCGATCTAATAACACAACACATTTGAATGCCACTATATCCAACCTAATCCCTACGCCTTAGAACCCAAGTTCCACGTCAGAACTTGTCTACAAGATTAGAATCACACCTCCACACATTGTATATGTCTGAACATGTTGTATCCAACCAGAGTCATAACTCAAGACGAAGTCGCATGATATATCACTTATCTCGAACACTCCTAACGATAAGCTCAAATCACAACAGATGCCCAAGCCACCCAAATGCCGGTAATAAACCCGACATCGAACAGAGACCCGTTATAACACCTTAATATACTGCCAATGATGAGAGAAACACGCAGAAACCCATAATCATTTGTCGTATAAACAAGTAATGGAACTCTCTCCCTTCGACAGAAAATATAGCAAAACTTCTAAGCCGATCAACGTCAATCTCCTCCCAAATATGCCGTAACCAGATCTGGTAATACCCATTTTAGGTTCGCTCACCTCCTCTCATCTGTCACAACTACTCCAGTAACAGGACACATCAATACCACTTAAAGCCATAACCCGTGCATTCCGTGCACCAATAAAAAACATCCCAAATGTACTCTAACATGAAAAATGACACCAAACAAGGAAACCGTCTCTCATTATTAATGGGTAACACCCAACGGCACTGCTAAGAATTCCTCGCACACCGCAAAACCAAACACACAAATCCGACACACAAGGATCTTGTTTAACATACTTCGTTGCACTACATGAACCCTATCCGAATGTTGGTCCATATTATACCCCTCGCTTAGTCTTGCTAAAAAGATCAAAAGTCACGCGAAACCGATATCAAGTATTCCAAGTGCATTACCATAACCATGGGAAATCGGACGCTACCATGCCACACGAATCTGAAAGAACACAACCCATACGTCCAAACCCTACGATACTCATCTACTTTACCTTAATCAAACTCCACTAGAAGACCATAACAGAACCGCACCATGTGTGCCTAAAACCAATGAATCGCCGCTCCCCGGAGCAGGGACGGGTAACTCCTAGATCATCCTGGAGCACATATAAACCCAATATCCATTAACTGACACCCTCACAATAGCTCTACGGATCCAAACAATCTGATTCGGTGCAAAACCCCTACATCAAGTCATACCTAAAAGTATCATCATCTATCTGATCAAACTACATCGAAACCGACCATACTCAGAAATGGCACATACACCCGGGTCTCTAAACCCCCAATAGGTACCACACACGATCGACACATGCGGTCTATAACAACAACACCACCCACAAGGGCGAGCATATGAACAAATATAACAAAAGACTCACGGGGCGTATCCAGAGAATGGGATAAAATATGATGAACATGTGAATATGAAAAACCGAAATCAAATAAGAACTCAAGCATCTCGTGACAAACTGAAACAATACCTGGGATCACGGCATCAGAAGCCATCACATCCGGTCTGGCTGAAAGTGCATAAAATCGGGCATGATCACCACAGGATCGATCTCCCCCTCTAGGGCGACCCCTAACTGCCTGACCCCCACCTCTAGCTGCCTGGGCGGGCGGTTCAGCAACTGTGTCTGAAGCCACGGGTTGACTCCTCTGCTGATAAGTACATCTCGCAAGACGGGGACAAAACCTCTTGATATGGCCCACATCTCCACACTCAAAGAAACCCCTCTCGGAGAATGGCACTAGGGACTGAAGGGAACCCCTAGCACCAGGATAACCACTAGAAGAACCAGACATAGATGAACCCTGAACTGATGGTGCCAAAGATGAACTCTAAGCTAGCAGGGCAACTGAAATATGGGTGCATCTAATGCGAACTGTGAGGACATGACCAACTGATCCACCACGATAACCTGAGCGACCTGACTGAGCTTGCCTAAATGGACGGCCTCTGTCGGGCTGAGGCTGCCCCCTGAAGGGACCCCACCAAAACTCCCAGATCCTCGAGACCTCTTGGCCTCCCTCTCGATTTTCTTCTGGCGGCGAACTGACTCAATCTCTCTGGCAATGTCAACCACCTCCTCAAAAGAAGCGCCAGATACCCTCTCCCTGGTCAGAAAAATCCGAAGCTGATAAGTGAGGCCATCAACAAACCTCCTGACCCTCTCCCTATCCGTGGAACTAGCCAAATAGCATGACGGGCCAACTTTGAACCTCATCTCATACTGCGTCACGGTCATGTCCCCCTGATGCAACTGCTCGAACTCCCTGCGCAGCTCCTCCCTGCGGGACTGCGGTATATACTTCTCTAGGAACAGAATGGAGAACTGACGCCAGGTAAGGGGCGTTGCATCAACAGGTCTACGCCTCTCATAGGCCTCCCACCAAACGAGTGCAGCTCCTTAGAACTGGAAGGTAGTAAATGGGACCCCACTGGCCTCCAATATCCCTGTTGTGCGAAGAATCCTCTAACACTTGTCCAAAAAGCCTTGGGCATCCTCGCCCTCAGTACCACTGAAAATCGGAGGCTGAAGTCTACTAAACCTCTCCAACCTGCGTTGCTCGTCATCTGCCAAAGCTGGGACCACAAAATCCTGGGCTGGGGCAACCGGCTGGACTAGAGCTGCCCCCGGTGTCTAAAGCCCCTAGGTAACCTGCTCAGGTGTCCGGGCAGCTGGAGTTTGAGTGCCTCCCCCGGCCTGAGAAGTAGCGGCAATAGTAGACATAGTGACTGCATGTGCAAGACTGGTGCACACAGTCAGAATCTGAGCAAGGGTCTCCTGAAGACCCGGAATCACAATAGGCACTGCCAGTGCCTGAGCCTGTCCCGCTGGAATCTCAACGGCGGGAACCTGGTCCTGAATAGTAGGAGGGTCCACATGTGCTGTTCCGGCTGCTGCGCGGCCTACACCCCTCCCTCGGCCACGGCCTCAACCCCTCACCGGTCTAACTGGTGTCTGATCACCCCGATCGGTAGCGCGAGTCCTCACCATCTATGAGAGAATGAAACAACAGAAGTTTAGTTCCAGAAATCAACAGATTCACACGACAGAATTTAAGAATGTGAGATTTTTCCTAAGGGTTATGTAGCCTCTCGAAGATAAGTACAGATATCTCTGTACCGATCCACAAGACTCTACTAAACCTGCTCATGACTGGTGAGAGCTATGTAACCTAGAGCTCTGATACCAACTTTCACGACCCCAAATCCTTAGTCGTGATGGCGCCTGTCGTGGAATCAGGCAAGCCACATATTTCGTTGAATCTGACTTTACTTTCCAGAAAATTTTAAATTTTAAAAGCAAATACTGATAATAATCCATTTGAAAGTTTAAGGCTACATTTAAAGAACAATTCCAAAACCAACCCCGGATCTAGTGTCACTCAGTCAAGAGCTACTATAACATCATAATGTAAAAAAAAAGAAGAGGAAAATGACAACATAGTCTGTAATAATAAAAGTGCGGCAGGAAGATAAAGGAGGAGAGACGAGGTCGCGATCGCCAGCTGCTACCTCAATGACTCCGAAGAAACTCTGACAGCTTCTCAGTATCCACTACCGGGTCCCGGTGTACCTGGATCTGCACACAAGGTGCAGGAGGTAACGTGAGTACACCAACTCAGAAGTAACGAACCCAAAACTATGGGCTGAGAGGTAGTGATGGACTAAACCTCAGAATTTACGATAAACATCGACGAATTTAGACATGCTAACAGTTTATCAGAAAATATACAAAATATGCCAAGTATGTCGGACTACTCTATATGGCATCGTATAAATATATGAAACCAGTGTGGAAATGCACATAGTTCTCACAACCCTCACACAGCAGTCCACGCAGTACCGTATATGGCTCTCAGGCCCATGGAAGGTCCATCCCGGAATGTACATAAGCATTGGTGACCGTAGTCACTCAGTACTGAGGAAAAAGGCCAATCCAGCTCCACGGAGAAGATCCATCTCCCTCGATATACAACACTCGGACAAGATCCATGTCCAGGGATGATCCATCCCTCACATAATATCGACTTCGGACAAGATCCATGCCTAGGGAAGATCCATCCCTCAATATCAATGCGCTCACTGGGGGTGTAAAGACTCCGGAGAGGCCCTAGTGGCCCAAGCGCTATATCAAGCCAACGAAGGCATGATTTAGGTATCGATGCGGTGTGCAGTATGATCTCATAACTGTCTCAATAACAGGCTCTCGGCCTCACTCAGTCATTACTCTCCAGTCTCACTCACATGGATCACAGATGTATAAATCAGCCCGAAATAATGATAAATGTGCATATAATTAACAATATTGATACTGAGGTATGAAATGATATGCTATAACATGACTGAGTATATGGAATCAAATAAATCAAAAAATGAGACAGTAATATACGACCACTCGGGTCTTAGCATTTTCGGTGTGAAGCCTTGTATTTATACTTAACATGATTTCTAACAGGTTCACAATTACCACATTAATAGAAGTGCGGATATCGATCAGTAATAGCTACTAGACAATGCCATGGGATGAGCCAGGCCACAAATACTCGGTGCACGCCCGCACGCCCATCAATTGGCATGTGCGTCACCTCAATTATAGTCATAAATCATATAGCTCGGGGTTTCGAACCCTCAGAACCAAGTTTGGAAACGTTACTTACCTCAAAACCGGCTAAAATCCTTGCCCTCAATGCCTTTTCGTCTAGACTGGGCCTCCGAGTGCTCCAAATCTACAAAAAATCAGATTCATATCATTATAATACGCCAAGGAATGAAGCCTATTCGAAAATTACCAAATTTACCCAAAAATCCTGAAATTAGCAAAACCCGACCCCCGAGCCCATGTCTCAGAATTCAATAAAAATAACAAAACTAGAACCCTCATTCCCTCACGAGTCTATACATACCAAGAACATCGAAATCGGACTTCAAATGACCCCTCAAATCCTAAATTTAAAGTCTCTAATAACAAGCCCTAATTACCTAATTTTTGTACTAATTTCCCACAAATTTCACCACTAATCAGTCCATCAATCATATATAAACCAGTTTTAAGTCCAAAAGCCTTACCTCCACGAAGAAATCGATTTTCCTCTTCAAAAACCCTTCAAAAGCTTCAAACCCGTATAAAAATGATGAAAGAATGACCAAAATTCGCTAAGGGCCCTTTTTATATGATCTGCCCAGGAATTTCCGCACCTGTAGCCGTTTTCTCGCATCTGCGGTCCCAGGTGCGCACCTGCGAGAATCACTTAAAAGCCAATTTACCGCACCTGCGATACAAATTCCGCACATGCGACTCCGTAGGTGCGGCCCCAGCTCCGCATATGCGGTCTTCCTTCTGTCTACCCAAAATCCGCATTTGCGGTCTCTTGTCCGCTTCTGAGGGCCCGTACCTGCAGTCCCCTATCCGCAGGTGCGGTTACACCAGCACCAGCAGTTTCAGCGGTAATTTTCCAACTTTAAATTCCCCGATGGCTATCCGAAATCATCCCGAGCCCCTCGGGATCCCAACCAAAAATACCAACAAGTCATAAATGTTCATCCGGACTTAGTCGCACCCTCGGGACACTCAAAACAACATCAAAAAACTAAATTCCCCTCGGATTCAAGCCTATGAACTTAGAAACCTCTAAATTTCGCCAAAGATGTCGAAACCATCCAAAACACGTCCTGTCACACCTCCCTTTTATACACCCTAAGGGGGTATGGGAGTTTTTCCAATTAAAGTGACAT
>ML401093.1:0-29815 GCA_005239525.1 Nicotiana knightiana
AATTTTGCACACACATCCCAAATGACATGAAGGAACTACTGCAACTTCCGGAATTCCATTCCGGCCCTCGGATAAAAAATTTACTATCAGACTGGAAACTCCAAAAATTCAAACTTCGGCATTTCAAGCCTAAATGAGCTACGGACTTACAAAATACATTCCGAACACGCTCCCAACTCCGAAATCACCTAACGGAGCTAAGAACCATTAGATTTCCATTTCGAGGCCGTCTTCACACTGCTCTGACTACGGGAAACTTTCTAACACTTAAGCTCTCATTTAGGGACTAAGTGTCCCAAAACTCTCCGAAAGTCAAAATCGAACATCCCGACAATTCAATTTAGCAGAAATAGACTTGGGGAAAAAAGTTAATAGGGGATCGGGGCGTTAATTCTTAAGACGACCGGCCGGGTCGTCATAGGCGCACTGTAAGGCTGCTGATCAGAATAGTGCGTCTGATAACCACGACCACCTGAAGTACCACGGGAAACCTGGAGAGTTGACTGAAAAGGTCTGGGAGGATGACCTCTGCCGCAAGAATCCCTGCTCCCAGATGAGGCTCCACTGAAACGACCAAAATGACGGGGCCTCTTGTCAGCCCCCTGACTGCCACCCTGTGACATAATCATGTCAATCCTTCTGGCCACATTGGCCGCATCCTGGAACGATATATCTGTACCCGACTCTCTAGCCATCCGGAGTCTGATAGGCCGGGCCAATCCCTCAATAAATATCTGAACCCTCTCCCGATCATTGGGAAGTATCATAAGAGCATGTCGGGCTAGAGCGATGAACCTGGTCTCGTATTGAGTGACTGACATGGATCCCTGCTGGAGATTCTGAAAATGCCTCCGAAGGTCCTCTCTCTGAGTAATAGGAAGGAACTTCCCCAAAAATACCTCTGAGAACTGAGTCCAAGTCAAAAGTGTAGATCCAGCTGGTCTGGCTAAGCAATAGTCTCTCCACCAACTCTTGGCTGCGCCCGCTAACCGAAAGGTAGCGAAGTCAAGCCCATTGGAATCTCCGATGCCCATGTTCCGAAGAACCTCATGTCAACTGTCCAAATAATCCTGGGGGTCCTCTGATGGTGAACTAGTAAAAGTAGCAGTGAATAAATTAGTGAACCTGTCCAGTTTCCACAAAGCATCTGCTGACATAGTAGGAAGAAGACCCGCCTGTGCTACACTCTCCATGATTCCGACTAGACGAACAAGGGCGTCCTGAAGCACTGGGTAGCTATGAACCCCTCTGGTACCTGAGCTAGGCCAACTGGGACTGCCGGAATTGGGACCTCCTCGTCAGACTCAACCTGAGGGCCCTCCACTGGGGCTGCTACTCTAGGCTGAGCCCGGCCCCGGCCTCGGCCTCTAGCACGGCCTCATCCTCGACCTCGACCCCTCGTAGGAGATGTAGCAGGAGTGTCGGCCTGCTGAGCGGAACCAAGGGAAGCACGCGTCCTTGCCATCTGCGAGGGAATAGAATAGAAACTCAATCAGTACTCAGAAGTCATATCGGATGACAGATATGAAAAGAAATGTGGAGTAATCCTAACTTTGCAGCCTCTGGGGATAAATACTGACGTCTCCGTACCGATTCCTCAGACTCTACCAAGTTGTCCGTGAGTTGTGAGACCTAAGTAACCTAGTGCTCTGATACCAACTTGTCACGCCCCGAAATGTCACCATCGGGCCGTGATGGCGTCTAACGTTGAACCCGCTAGACAAGCCAATGTGTATATTTAAACTAGCATAATAACATCAATTTAACAGAATAAACTAAAACGGTTCACAGTTAAACAGCGGAAATAAATAAGGTTTCAAGCTAAGAAGGAAAACATAATACAACGATGCATAAATTTCCCAAAACCTGGAGTCACAAACTCACGAACCGTCTGTAAGAGTGCTAAATACAAGTCTGAAAGGAAATACATGACTGTCTCTGAAACTAGAGGAAAAACAAGACAGAAGCGAAGACATAGAGATAGGAGAGACGCCAAGGCCCACGAACGCTAGCGGGTATACCTTGAAGCCTCTCACTCCCACTAATGATGTCCTCCTGGTCTAGCTGCGTAATCTACACAACATAAATAAGTCCAGGTGTAGCATCAGTGCAACCGACCCCATGTACCGGTAAGTGCCTAGCCTAACCTCGGCGAAGTAGTGACGAGGCTAGAACTAGACTACCAAATAAACCTGTGCAGTTCAAATAAATAAATATATATAACGGAAATGAAATACAGGGAGAAAACAATCAATAAAGGAAGGGGAACACGCTATGGGGAGATAACAGTTTCATATAAGAAATCTCAAATAAGGAAAAGAACAACAAAGCCAGAATATCAATAAGGATCAGAAATCACAAGCTTGCACGACACCACCCTTCGTGCTTTTACTCTTGCCCTCACCAATCAATCGTATAAATAATCATGTGGATGGCATCACCCTTCGTGCTTTTACTCTCTTTCCACACAATATAATAAATGAATATCTGTACGTAATGGTGCATCGTATGGAACGACATCACCCTTTGTGATTTACACTCTTTCCTCACAATATTGAACAATGTACGACATCACCCTTCATGATTTAACGCTCTTCCTCACAATAGTAAACAGTGCACGACATCACCCTTCGTAGTTTAATACTCTTCCTCACCCAAACAACAATCACAAACAAGGGCAAGGGAGTAAACAGAATAGAAATAGAAATCCCGGCAAGGGAACATCAATTAAACAATTAAATCCCGGCGAGGGAACAATAACTCAATAATTAAATCCCGGCAAAGGAACATCAATTAAACAATTAAATCTCGGCAAGGGAACAATAACAGTAATCTCAACATCCCAGTAAAGGAGACAATATCAAAAGCAACAATGACCCAGCAAGGGTATACTTTAGTAACTCTTTCTCTTTCTTTTACTTTCATTTCATAATTTACTCTATTACTTGAGCCAATGCTCCAAAGGATTCAATTATCTCATATATCTTCACCATTCGTGCTACAATCTGAGCCAATGATCCAAAGGATTCAATTATCTCATATATCTTCACCATTCGTGTTACAATTTGTGCCATTGCTCCAAAGGATTTTAAAGATTACAATTCCCTTCACATGCTCTTCACACCATATAGAAATCATCAATTAAGCATGGAAATTACAACAAAATCAGAATGTTCGCAATATAAGGGCTCACAGTCATGCTAGACACATATGTATAGATACTCGTCACCATGCCTATACATCGTATTTGACAATTAGCAAGTAGCAAATAATACTCAACTCCTATTCCCTTAAGCTAAGGTTAGACCAAACACTTACCTCGCGTCCAAAATATAGCAATCAACCCTCTAACACTGCCTTTCCTTTAGAATTCGACTCCGGAATGGTATTATCTAGATATAATAAACTAAAGTATATCAATAAGGATTCAATGATTCAATTACATAGCCTAATGACCCATTTCCATAAATTCTTCCAAAATAAAAAAATTCGACCTCGGGCCCGCTCGCTCGGATTCCTATACTTTTCGAAGGGAACACTCATCCAAAGCCTAAGGATCATTAATATACGATTCTTACTTGATATCATGGCTAATTCACAGAAAATTCTCAATTGATCACAAGTTCTAGGTTACTACCCAAATTCTTGAATTTTTGCACTAATTTATGTAGTTAATTAAGCTAGGATTCATGCATGAAGCTAATTTCTGAGTAGAGTTCACTTACCTTAGAAGACCAGGGCGTTAGCCTTTAACAATGGAGGAAAATCGCCCAAGGATGATGAAGGAAATGAGAAAAATGAGTTTAAAACCCGTATATAAAATACACTGCCTGAACAGTGATTCCGCACCTATGGTTCTGGGGACCGCACCTGCGAGAAAAATCTCGCACCTGCGGAAATGGGCTGGGGAACCTGGGCCCGCACCTGCGAGAAATTTTCCGCACCTGCGATAATTGGCTAGGCCATTGGTTGATCGCACCTGCGATGCTAGGGACCGCAGGAGCGGTCCCGCACCTGCGACTGGGCCACCGCACATGCGGTCACACCAGAACAGGTGCACCAGCAACTATGTTTGCTAGTTTTTAGCTCCGTTAGGTGCTCGGAAGGCACCTGGGCCCACCCGAGCCCTAGTCCAAATATACCAACATGTCCCAAATCATAATTCGAACTCGCTCGAGCCTTCAGAACACACAAAATAACACTAAAACTCAAAATCACACTCCCAAACCCCAAGAACCAAACTTAGAAACCTTAAGTTTTCTAGACTTCGCTAACAACGTGCGAACTGACCTATACAACTCGAAATGACACCAATTTTCACGGATAACTCACACAACATCCTATGAACTTAACCGCGCGATGAAATCGCCAAAATCACATAAAAAACAACGAATCAAACCTCAAAATCACTAGTTTTTCTTCAAACCTCATAAACATCAAATTTAGAGTTTTAAGTACGAAACACGTCTAACGACGTCCAATTTCAACCAAACTTCACAGAAATATCTTAAACCACACATAAAACCTGTAGTGGGCGCCGGAACCAAAATACGGGCCCGATAGCAACACATTCTAACAAATTTTTATTTTTCTTTTCTTTATAAATTTCAAAAAAACAATTTTATTCAAAAATTTATTTCTCGGGCTTGGGACCTCGGAATTCGATTCTGGGCATACACCCAAGTCCCGTATTTTCCTACAGACCCTCCGGGACTATCAAGTCACGGGTTCATGTCCGTTTACCCAAAAGGTTGACCGGAGTCAAATTACTCATTTTAAATATCAAATTTTAGCATTTTTCATAGAATTTCATATTTAAGCTTTCTGACTACGCGCCCGGACTACGCACGCAAATTGAGGCAACTACAGATGAGGTTTTCAAGGCCTCGGAAGTACGGAATGGGTAATAAAATAGGTGATGACTCTTTGGATCGTCACACGAGACTACCCAATTTTACTATTTGATCGAGACTGGAACGTTGCATCGAAGAGCTGAGATGTTGAGTCCGAAATCGAAGCCTCTTTCTAGATCGAGGTTGATATCAATCGAGGTTAGAAGAGATAGACTTCGAGTAATATCAGGATAGCTTTGTAACGGAAAAAGCGAGATATCCATGATTGGCCGAGGATTTTGACGTGAAATCTCGGAACGGAAAATCTATAGCGGTTAATCAACTGTTTATACGATTTTCTTCTGTAATTAGAAGTATACCATAATTAGAATTCCTGTACTATATAAAGAGGAGTTTCATTCATTTGTATTCTTCATTGTTCACTGAGAAAAAACTATACAATCATTTCTTTCTTGCTTATTGTTTCTCATACTGTTCATCAGAATTATTCATTCTTTATTGCTCTTATACTATCACCTCGAGATACTTCAATTCGAGGTCAAGGTTCAACTTGTACATTGGTTTAGTTTATTTTATAGTTCAATTCAGTCATTTACTTTATCATTTATCAATTGGTATTGGGTGAAAACACATATCTTTAAAACCATAATATAAGTTTAATTTTTATTCAAATTTTAGAGTAAACACTTCCTATTTCTCCGTTTTAGAGCTGGGTTATGTTTTTAATATGAAAAATTTCAATCCTTTCAAGCACAGGATGTGTATTCTCCAAGAGTGAAGACTCTTATCGTATAATAAGATTTCAAATTAGGAGTACTTTATACTTGTATAAGTTTTATTGAATAATCCACTTTACTTATTTTGTTCAAATTGTCATACTAACAAAGAATACAAGTTATTTAACAGAATTTTTCCTTCCAATAACTGAAAAGAACAATAATCATATATAGTCCTTCATTTATCAATCAATACAATTTATTTACAAATCATTATTCTTCTCAAGGTTAAGTGAAAAGTATAATAATCGTATATAATTCATAGTTGAGTCCTTCCTCCATCACAGTAATAATTAACACAATCTAATTAGGACCTTTTATTTTTTGTAGTGATTGAAAAGCATAATAAAGTATATAATTATCTCTTCATTTATTCTTGTGATAATAATGGATAGGACTTGTTTTTCTTTATTTATTAATTGTCTCTTTAATTAACAATAATCTTTTTTTTATCTTAACAACATAGATATGTTTACGAAGCCAAGAGCCACTCATCTGAGTCAGCGGATTCGAATTTTGCTATGCCAGTGCTCAAAGAAAGGATGCAACGACTGTGTAAGTGTTTGGTCCGCCTATTTTGTTTGGATTAATTGAAGAATGCAATACCTGATATATATAAAAAAGATGGACAAAAATATTTACGTAAAGCATATGCCAAAAGATGTAAGCCGGAGATCCTAGTGAATTGTGAGAGCATGTGTTACTTTCATGCGACATCAGCATCTGTAATGCCTTTTTGGGCATTGAAAGAAGGTTATACTATTTATTGGATTTATAAAATTGTACAAGTGTATTTTACTACTTCTTATAAGAGGGAATACACACAGACGATCAACATGCCTGCTGGCTTAGGGGCATTTTCTGAATTATATGTTTTTCTTGCTGAGCTGTATTGTACCTTCTGGTGTAGAGAATCGATTTTCTGCTGAGCTAGGGGCAAAATAAGACTTTGAAAAAAGTATTTCAACTCTATCAATTACCCGTACAAGGATGCAATGGGAATTAGAGTAAATAATGCTGGTTTTTCAGTCAACGCAGCAGAAAATCAACCATAAGCCAATCAAAAACAAAAACACGAAGTTCATGACCATAACCATCGAAAAATAAATAGCATAATATACCACAAACAGGAAAGACCATATCCAAGGCGCAATCAACCATTCAACACCCTATGATCCATCTTGCTCGAATTTTCCACAAGGCCCAAACAGAAATACATCATGTGTCTAACTAATCAACAGATCACATCCCATTGTAGCATAGATGTAATGAACATACCAGTGATGAAGGAATGCAGGTAAGAAGCTACATAGATGAAATGCATAAGTATTGTGAACTAATTGAATTTGCATTGTGCTTGCTTAGGGATCAAGAACTAAGAGTGTGTAAAGTTGTGAATAGTGCATTGAGGTCCTATTTATAGGTTGACCAAGTCGTTCAAGATTTAAGTTGATTACGGCCGCACAATTTTGAGTGCGGTCTTCACTCTTTACCTGAACCCTTGATTGAACTTTGTAGTCCGCACAAAAGTGAGTGTTGCCGCAGGATTTGTGCAAACCATACAATTTTGTGTGCGGCCGCAAATTGGCCACAATTTTGTATGCGACCACACATATAATTGTGCGGCCGCAGAGTGATTATGTGGTCCGCATCATTCTGGTGCGGTCCATACTTTTTGTGACACTTAGCCAACTTTTCTTGCACAGACCCTGCAATGCACACCCATTCCTGGATACACTTCGAAACTAGTTAGCACAAAATGAAGTCTACCTAATAAAGATGAAAAAGAAAAAGAAAGGAAATAATACACATTGGTTTCCTCCCAAGAAGCACTTGATTTAACGTTGCGACATGATGCCGGTTACCAATCATTTGAAATGAAGAACTGCCACGATGTGGTCATCATCAACCTTTCCAAGATAGTGTTTTACCCGATGCCCATTGACTCTAAACACATCATCATTCTTATATTTCAAGTCCTAAGCACCAAAGGGGGTTACATTCACCACTTCAAATGGGCCATTCCATTTAGACTTCAACTTGTCCAGAATCATCCGTAACCGGGAATTGAACAATAGCACAAGATCACCTTCTTTAAACTCCTTGTTGTGGATGTACTTGTCATGGAGGTACTTCATCTTCTCCTTGTATAGGGACAAGCTTGTGTAGGCATGGTACCAGAATTCATCTTGCTCATTAAATTGTGCCACCCTTAAGTTTGCGCCAACATCCTACTCAAGTTTCAACTTCGTCAACGCCCACATGGCCTTATGCTCAAGTTCCACCGGAAGATGACACACCTTCCCGAACATCAAACGGTAAGGAGACATCCCGATTGGTGTCATATAAGCCCATAGATAATCATCATGTTTTCTAGACCAATACGTCCGGTTGGCTTTCACGGTCTTTGATAAAATACTTGCGATCTCCCGGTTGGAGACTTTAACTTGTCCGCTTGCCTGAGGATGATAGGGGGTCGATACTTTGTGAGTAAGGTATCAAAAGCCTTGTTGAAAAAATGTGAACCATGTCACCTATTATGGCCCTTAGAGTACCGAATCTTGTAAAGATGTTCTTCTTCAAGAATGCCACCACACTCTTCGCTTCATTGTTGGACAAAGAAATTGCCTCGACCCACTTAGATACATAATCAACCGCGACTAAAATGTAGGTGTTCCCAAAAAAGCTAACAAACGGACCCATGAAATCAATACCCCATACATCAAAAATATCTATCTCCAAAATGGTGGTGAGAGGCATTTCGTTCTTCTTTGAGATTCCACTGGCCCTTTGGCATTCATGACAACTCTTGACAAGCTCACTAGAATCCTTGTAGAGAGTAGGCCAATAGAATCCACAACTAATAACTTTTGCCGCCGTTCTTGCTCCACCATGGTGACCACCATACGGTGAAGAGTGGCAAGCCTCAAGAATTCCTGCTTGTTCCTCCTCCGGTACACATCGTTGAATCACACTATCGATACAAATATGGAAGAGGTATGGCTCATCCCAAAAATAGTCAAGGCAATCCCATTTGAGATTTTTCCCTTGGTTTTAAGAGAACTCATTCGGTACAATGCTACTCACAAGATAGTTTGCTAAGTAGGCGAACCATGGCATTACGATCATTGAAATGGCTAGAAGTTGTTCATCGAGAAATGAATAATTTATCTCGAGACTGTCATGTGGCCTCCCCTCCTCCTCCAAACGAGACAAGTGGCCTGCCACTTGGTTTCCAATACCCTTGCAGTCTTGAATCTCTCAATTAAACGCTTTCAATAGAAGCACCCACCGCATTAATCTTAGTTTAGAATCTTTTTTGCTCACCAAATATCGAAGCACCACATGATCGGTGTGAACAATCACCTTTGTACCCATCAAATACGGGCGAAACTTCTCCATATAAAAAATAATAGAAAGGAGCTCTTTTTTGGTCACTGTATAGTTGACTTGGGAATCATTCATGGTCTTGCTAGCATAGTAGACTAGATGGAAGATTTTGGTGATACGTTGCCCCCAACACCGCTCCAACTGCTACATCACTTGCGTCACATATGAGCTCAAAAGGAAAGATCCAATCCGGTGCGGTAATAATAGGAGTAGTAGCCAACATGGACTTAAGAAATTCTAATGCCTTCATACAATCTTCGTTGAAAGGAAACATGGCATCCTTCTCCAAAAGTTTGCACACGGGTTCACCACTTTGGAGAAATCCTTGATGAATCGGCGATAAAATTCGGCATGACCCAAGAAGCTCCTCACTCCCTTCATAGATGTAGAGGGTGGGAGTTTAGAAATCACCTCTATTTTGGCCTTGTCAACCTCAATACCATGCTTTGAAACTTTGTGGCCGAGGACAATGCCTTCCTCGGCCATGAAGTGACATTTGTCCCAATTTAATACCAAGTTTGTTTCCTGACATCTTGCCAAAACCTTATCCAAATTGTTCAAGCAATCATCAAAAGAATCCACAACCACAGAAAAATCATCCATGAAGATATGCAGTATATCATCCACCATGTAGGTGAAAGTAGTTATCATACACAGTTAAAAGTCGCCGATGCATTGCATAACCGAAATGGCATCCTCGAGAACGCAAAAGTACCATAGAGACATGTGAACATGATCTTTTCTTGATCCTCCGGAGTAATGAGAATTTGATTGTAGCCGGAATACCCATTGAGGAAACAATAGAAAGCACGACCGGCCAACCTATCAAGCATTTGATCAAGGAAGGGAAGGGAAAATGATCTTTTCTTGTGACTATGTTGAGATTGCGATAGTCCATACACACATTCCACTCTAGTCACGGTTCTTGTAGGAATCAACTCGTTCTTGTCATTGATAACCACATTCATTCCCCCTTTCTTTGGGACACATTGCACCGGAGAAGTCTATGAACTATCAGAAATGGGGTAAACAACCCCGACATCCAACAACTTTATGATCTCCTTCTTGACCACATCTTGCATTGCTTCATTTAGCATCCTTTGATGTTCAACAAAGGGTTTGGCATCCTCCTAGAAAATAATCTTGTGCACCCAAAAGGCGAGGCTTATGCTCCGGATATCCGCTAATGTCCATCCAATTGCTCTCTTCCTCCTTTATAGCACCTCCAATATGGACTCTACCTGCACGTTAGTCAAATAAGAGGAAAGAATAACTGGTAAAGTAGAGGAAGGGCCAAGGAATTCATACCTGAGATGCGAAGGCAATGACTTTAACGCCAAAGTGGGAGGCTCCTCGATTGAGGGCTTTTTTGGAGGAGTCTTCCGATTTTCAAGATCCATGGATAACTTGCGGGGTTCATAAGTGTACGACCGCATTCGTTGCAAAGCATTCACACATTCCATATAGCCTTATTTCTCCTCCTTATCATTAAGGTTGAGAAAAATGTCTTCCAAATTATCCTCAACATTCATTGTGGCACTAGCATCATCAATAATCACATCGGTCACCAAATCCACGAATGAACAAACTTCATTTCTATTTGGTTTCCTCATAGATTTGCACACACGGAAGACCACCTTTTCATCACCCACCGGAAAAGTGAGCTCATTGTTGGTGCACTCTTTGACCATTGTTCGGTACCTTTCCCATATCTCGTGCAAAGGATCATTGGGTTCATGTTTGAAAGCTAGAATCTCATCCCTTAGAGTTTCCATATGCCCGGGAGAAAAAAACTTGACAATAAATTTCTCGGCCAATTCATCCCATGTATGGATAGAATGTGTCTCGCCCCAAACCTAGGGAGGCGTGGCTGGCACCAGGTGTCATGCTGGCCCGAGCGAACCACTTTGTAACTCATGATCATTCGACCAAAACTAGCACATACATAGGTCGAGTTAGCTGAACTCATTCCTTTCGTAATTATCATGGGCCCACATGACCACAACTCATAATGTACAACTGTAAGTGGGAAACACTGTATCAATAAACTATCGTTCTTAAAAGATGAATACATATGGGCCATCAAGACCTCTGACATACTGTACAAACTGAACCTCTGTCTACAAAGTCTCTAAGATTATTTAACATCAAACAGGACAGGGCACCGACTTACCCATACATTTATAGCAAAACTCTGACACAATGACTCATACACTCGGGTGCACTCCGAATGAGGTAGAGTCTTACCGATCCTTCGCTGAATACAAACCTCATCTACTATGAGGGCTTGTCAATCTAATTATCTATACCTGCAGGCATGAATGCAGCGTCCCTAACAAAAGGACGCCAGTACAAATTATGTACTGAGTATGTAAGGCAATATACTTATATATGAAACTAAACTGATAATATAATAATTGAAAGTAACTGGAAGTCAAAGATAATCTGGAGATATGCTTACCTGCTGATACTGACTCAACTCTCTCAATATAGTAGTAAAATAGTTGTCCGACCCTATAAGGCTCAACGTGTGTGTGTGTGTGTGTGTGTGTATATACACACACACACACTACCCTGCCGTAGTAGGCTCGCTCATAGGATCTCGGCCATACTAGGCATTGTATCTCGACCAACTGGGCTCGCTCATAGGCGCTCGACCACAGTAGGCTCGATATATAACTTACCATCTGATCAGAGGTTGCCCAATAGAGGCCTGCCCATCGATTATAGCTCTATGATAATGAAAATACTGTATTACTGTATGTATAGACTCTCTGCTCTCTTGACTGGAAAAAGAAAATACTTAAATGAATATGAAGTCCCGATAAAGAGAATATTGCAAGTTGCGAGACTAGCAAAATATACGTAAGTTTTGGGATATGAATTTTTCTTAATGCCTCGTTATCAAACTCGTATAATTACGAGATCATGAAAAATGAAGGAAGGGCTTGCCCTTAACATACCTGGAGTAGGGAAAAATTTCGTATGGTATTCTTGAAAAAAATTGCATCATACTCGGTTAGAATCGCAAAATTTTACGCTGCTAAAGTTCCAATAATTCTTTGACAATGAAATTTTAATGGCTAACATTTTCCCCCACCTTTGATTGTAGTATGATTTTTGTTTTGAAAGATCTTTAGAATTGAAGTGTTTTGGTAACACTTCATTTGCAACTCAATAAAGATTCCAAAGCATGAAATGGAATCTTCTTCATTTGAAGTAAAACAAATATTACCTAGCAGTGATACTATTGACAATATTCATGATTCAACAGTAAAAGGAGAAGATCAAGAAGTTAAGGTACAAAGTGATGTATCATCAACCATGGATTCCAACCTATGGCACGATTTTGCTCATGATTCTATAATGGCTGATAATTCTTCTTATTTTGAAGGAGTTATTTCTAGTGATATGGAGATAAATTTAGTGACTTTCACTTTGATGAAGCCATATAGTTTTCTTGATTGTTTTAATCCTTATCGCTAACATTGTAAAATAATTTCTGCACTACTTTGTTAGTATTTCCTAATGGGAATGTACGTAGTAGCTTCTCCTAAGTCACGTTGCCACCTATCAAGATTGACTAAGAGTCATCTCTTTATGAAGTGGCTTGCTGCCACATAGGGGTGGGGGTGGGGGTGGGAAATGTAATTCTTTATCCACTTATTAGGTAATTAGGTAATGTTCTGTTACCCGAGATTTAACCAATGACCCGCATAATTAAGAATTGTCTTAATTACTTAAAATTCTACTCATTTTAAATACAGTTTATACATCCTACTACCATGGTCATATGGTACCACATAAAATAAATACATACACTATTGTTTTTATTAAAATATCTATGTAAGAATACATATATTTTCTCAACTTATAATTTTTTTAATCTCATATAAAGAGTAAAAAATTCTCGTACATTTAATCCTTAAAATGGTAAAAAGGATAACCTTCTTTTCTTGTGAGAAAATAATTTCTATCTTTACAATAAAGAAAATCTCATAAACTTTCTTATACTATGTGTATTTTATCATATCCAAAAATAGTAATAAAGGTAAGTATCCATAATTATACTTGTAAAACTTTTACTAAAATACATCACTTAAAAGAAAGTACCACACTAACATAATATCTAATGGTATCAAGGTTGTAAACTTACAGGGTCTCATAATAATAGTGATGTCTTAAACCCTTTGTAACCTCCTAATAAACATAATCCCTTCGAACTCATGTGGATTTACTACGGAAAATCCTAATGCTAAGGTATGGGATGTAACAGAATGATTTGGAAACCTCTCTAACTAATCCAAGGCCTTCCCCCATAGAGAGAAAGAGAATAGCCTCAATCGTAAAGCATTCTTAGAGGCTTTGGTTTGTTTTCTCCCCCAACAAGTGTCAACAAACCCTTTCAAGTTCCTGTATGCATTTTGACTCGGAGCCCCGGTATAGAATCCCATTGTTCTAATAGTGTAAGCATAACATTTGTGATTTGAAAGTTTCCCGCCCTAATGCAGGGTAGGACTATGACACTTGCATATACTTCACTTGGAAACACCCAGTGTACCTCCGCTCTTGGAGGAGGTGGGGGTGGAACAAAAACATTATCTTGAGGCGGGCGGCCTCATCTATTTGCTTGAGGTTCAAGAGGAACCTCATCAACTTGATCATCATCCATGTCTTCTCTAATGGCACATTTGCAAGAGGATCATTGTTGTTGAGAGCCATTGTATCATCTACAATTGTTTCACAAAGATGTTAGTAACCGGAAGCAAAAGAAGACAAATCACATACAAAACCAAATATATAGCTAAATTCATTTTTAGCT
This sequence comes from Nicotiana knightiana, assembly GCA_005239525.1. Lineage (NCBI taxonomy): Eukaryota > Viridiplantae > Streptophyta > Magnoliopsida > Solanales > Solanaceae > Nicotiana > Nicotiana knightiana. The sequence continues at coordinate 13,842 of ML401093.1, forward strand.
CCCCGACAACGGCGCCAAAAATTGATGTCTCCCAAAATCACACCACTAATTGGGATTATGACGCGGTCGATGGAAATACCCAATGCAAGTTGAGGGTTATTCCACAAAGTGTTTTATGTGGGATTAAGTACATTCCTAGTCTAGTGTATGACATGCCCAAGATTGCACTTCCACATATTCAGTTGTTTCTTTTCTACTTCTAGTTTGTATGCTCATGCTTGTAGTTGAAAAGCTAAGAGACAATGTTTTTGGTATTGTTGTTTTTTAGGTTATAAAATATATAGGGTTGTAACTTCCTCCTAGATGGTTACCTAACAGATTGAGAGATTTAGGACATGTTTTGTTGATCGGGGTACGATAATAGCAATCACACGCGATTTCTCACTTTATACCTCCTGGTAGTTTGAGTTATTTTGCCCAATTTAGCTTTCTCAAGTCCAAATGGGTATTTCACGAAACAAGTGATATATGCTCAAGTCGGTTCTTACTATCTCTAGATTCGACCTTTTATTTGTGGCTATCAATTTCTTGAGTTCACCCCAATTTCTTGTTAGCCAAGTTTTCCTAGACTTAGTCTCAATTTCTCAAGTAGAGACTAAGTCAATTACGCATAAATCAATGTTTGCAACCATCAATTCTCAAATTCAAACAAGAACTAGGCTAAATATCATATACCCAATCATAAATAAGCCCTAGATCAATCATCCATTAAGTACCCATGCTAGGGTTGGGTCATAACCCTAGCTAAGGGATTAGATACTGATGAAAAATACAGAAATTAAAGAAGAAACTAAGATAAAATCCATAATAGATGATTAAGGGTAGAAAATCTAATGTTAAAATGTTAAACTATTACAATGTTACCCAATACAGTAAAGAAAAATGACTATCTATTCTCAGGTGCACCAAAGTTCACCTAAAAATGGAAAAAAAATCTATTTATACCGAGCTAAAATTATTGGGAAAAATTGCTTCTGCGGAGGTTGTGCGGCCGTACAATTCTATGTGCGTTCCGTACTTTGAAACTTGCCTTGAAAGGTTGGACTTTTGCGGCCGCACGATTCTGGGTTACGGCCATACTTCTTCATCTTTTGCCGACCGCACATTTCTAAATGCGGCCGCACTCTTGATTCTTCGGCCGTACAATAATGGTGCAGACCGCAGTTCTTGATCTTGGGCTTTGGCATGGGGGAACTTCTGCGGACCACACATTTTTGAGTGCGGTCGCGTTCTTGATTTTGCGGCCGCACAATAGTGGTGCGGTCCGCACTTCTTCATGGCCCAAAAGTCCATCTCTTTGAACCTCATATTTTACGGTCACATAATAATTGTGCAGTCCGCACTTTACAAAGAAATTCTGTCATAGGCATTTTTATGTTTTGCGGTCGCACTCAATATTATGCAGTCCTCATTTTACCCTTTTAGCCTTGTCTTGGTCCTTGTCCAAAATTACTCCTTCTTGAGTTTATTTACATCTCTTTAGCTCATATTTAACACTCTTGCGAGAAAACACATTTCATTAGTTTTCAGGAATACCTTTAAGCAATTTTTAGCTAAAGAGAAAGTAAAAGAGTGCAAATAAATAGTCAAAATCCCTACTTATCACGGATCCTCTAGATAAACCTCCGGGCTCGATCTATAATGGTAGAAGCTAAAATAGGGGCATGACAGGATAACTAATTGAACCTGATGGCAACTCTGACACCGTTATAGTGCCCGTACGCAACTGCTTGAACTCAGTATGCCACACGTGGTCTGGGGAACAAACTCTCTCAATACCATCTCTATATATTGAGCCCAAGTGAGTGGGGCTGCATCAGTTGGTCTACCCTCCTTGTAAGCCTTCCACCACCTATATGCTACTCCTAAGAGCTGAAATATAGTAAAGCAAATGCGCTCACCTTCATAATACCCATGGTGTGGAGGATATGGTAACACTTATCTAGAAAATCCCGTGTATCTTCAGTAACTACGCCACTTAAAGTGGGAGGATCATACTTTTTGAACCTCTCAATCCTCTTCTGCACCTCCTCTGATGCCTCTGCCCAGACCTCAGGCTGAACCGCGACAACGGGCTGTACTGGCACAACACCCGGAGTATGATCAATATGAGCCTATTGCTCTTGCGTACGGGCAGCGGGAGTTTGAGCTCCTCCCTGGTCCATGAAGTAGCTGGTACAAATGGAATCAACCCCGAAGAGCCAATATACCAAACATGCTCAAGAACTACGCAAAAGTCTCTTGCAGTGCAGGGGTAGCCACATGTGCCTCTTGTGCCTGTCCCCCAACCAGAGCTACCGATGGCTCCTCAGCTGCTGCTTTGGCGGCTGCTCTAACTATGACACGTGCCCCTCCTCGGCCTTTACCCTGGCTCCGCTCTCTCGTGGATCTAGTAGGGGGCGCGGGTGTCTGCTCGGGTGATACAGTAGTACGTGGACTCACCATCTGTGAGAGAATAGAAATATAAAGGCTCAAACTCCGAAATCAATAAATTCGTAGATAGGAAAGAAAGAAGTGAAATTTTCCTAAGTTCCGTAGCTTCTCAAAGATAAGTACAAACGTCTCCGTACTGATCCGCCAGACTCTACTAAACTTGCTTGTGACTCGTAGAACCTATGTACCTAGAGCTCTGATACCAACTTATCTCGATCCAAAATCCCACCTTAAGGATGGTGATGGCACCTAGTCTCTACAGCTAGGTAAGCTGATCAATTACAACAGTTAAACCAACTAACATGATATTATTAAAGAAGAGTTTAAAATAAAATATCGAAGTAAACATTATATAAGCCTACGTGGCAATAATCACAACAATTCCAAAGACTAGGTAGTACGGAGTCGCGAACTCTAGATGAATACATAGAAGTATCTCAAAACAAAATACAATACTGTTCGAATAATGAATTAACAATAAAATCAAAAGGAAAAGGATTTCAAAGGTCTACGACGACCACACACCTCTACCTTGAATCCCCACAATCAAGAAGCTAACTTTGCACGAGTCCATTATCTCCAATACCTGGATCTGCACAAAAATATGCGGAAGTGTAGTATGAAAACACCACGGTCGGCACTCAGAAAGTATCAAGACAAACCTCGGTGGAGTAGTGACGAGGTACAAGTAAGAACACTTACTAGACATAATAACCTATGCAGTATCTCAACATAAGGCTAATAATAGAAGCAAGAAATAGTAAATGGAATCAAGGGATAAACATGTGATAAAAACAGTAAAGTGATCAGAAAACAACTAAAGTACCACTACAACCAATTAAGGAAAGGACAACCAAATTAATCAAGCCGTTCTAACACAAGGTTCACAACAAAATTAACTTCGGGTACCACTCCTCATAACCACAAACTACAAGTCCTATATCACTACTCATATATAAATGGAACCGCATGCCCACAATATCAATCACAACCGCACTGACAACTCACGTGCCAATCTCTCAATCTGCATGGCATGGTCACATGGTCACTAACACAATCTGCCCGGCATGGTCATAGGCTCAATATCAAAATCTACCGGCGTTGTCACATGCTCAATATCACAATGAAAGCAGATATACGGGAATACATGTGCATGATCAATGAATTTCAACTTTGATACACATGAACTGACATAAATTACATGTTACAGTGTATGCATGTGTGAGTGTACTATTACAATCGAAGTCAACAAGTAACATCAAAGGCATTGAGTAATTCAACATAAACAACACAACAAGTAACGTGATGTGCATAACACATCCAAGGAAAATCACACCATCACACGAGTATCATAAATGATATGCCCCAGGATATCACGTAACATCCCTGACATGCCACCCTTATCTCTCTGCACGGTCAATATCATAATAGCCACCCTTATCGCTCTGCCAAGACAATAAACACAGTAGCCACCCGTATCACTCCGCGCAGTCAATAACACAATAGCCAGCCATATCGCTCCTCTCAGACAATAACACAATAGCTACCCGTATCGCTTCGCATAACCAACAACTGTGAGATACCACCCTTGTACTATGATTAGAAACAATCAATTCACACACCAAATCCACATGTGCCATAGATCACAACAGGACATATCAACTTGTACCACATGTGCCTATATGCCACAACATTTCCAAAACAACAAAAACAATGTCACCACAACACATAGTCCACGGCTCAACCACAATATGTACAAGAATCTAAATATCAAAAAAAAATAGAATGGGAAATAGCTCAACAAAGATGGATTCTCCACAAAAAAAACAACTCAACTAAAACAGGTTAATAGCTCTTACTAACTTTAACTTCAATTACTTGCTTAAAAATAAATTTAACAATGAAAGGCATGACGTGTACTAACAACCTCAATTAATACATATAAGAGTAATTCGACAATGAAATAGAGAACATTTACTTACAACTTTAGTTAAAGCACATAAGGATAAACCTTACAATAAAAGATATAACATATAATAATAACTTCAATTAAGACATATAAGTGTAAATTCGATAACAGAAGATAGAATAAAAATAACAACTATAATCTAAGCATATAAGAATGAATTCAACAACGAAAGATGTAACATGTAGTAAAAACTTCTAATTAATTGCATAAAAGTGTCCTAAGAGTCTAAACTGGTCAATTTTTCACATATAGGACCGGGTCCACACTTGTCACCTCATGTACACGTCTTTCACATAATTGAAATAGTGCAATAGACCAAATCCTACGGGGTAGTTTCCTCCACACAAAGTTAGGCAAGGTACTTACCTCAAGAAGCTAAACCAATACACTAAGAAGCCATTCCCGTATGGGACAACCTCCGAACGGCTGGACTCCCAATACAAAACATTGAAATCCCCTCCAAAATACCCAAATTCGAGCTCTCTAACTAAAAGTGATAAAATAAAAAAAGCCCTCAAAATAGAGTTAATATAAGTCTGCTCAGGTATTACTCCTCGTGATCGCGTAATGGCCTTCCCGATCGCGAAGATGAAACTCAACAACTGCCCATATCATTCTAAGGGAACGTGCATTAGCAGTCACGAACATGATGACCAAGACCACAACCCCTACACGAATGCGAAGAGAAATTGTCTGATGCCCTTCTCGCCTTTCCTTAAGTGCGATAGCCACACCTAGCACACGAACGTGAAGGCTACAATCTTCCAACCTTCGCAAATGCGGCCGTCTCTTCACGACAACCAAGAACAAAATGGTTGGTGCCAAAATATTTCTATGCGAACAAGATTCCTTAGTTGAGATCGCGATGAAGAACACCAGATATCAGCTGGCACCAAACCCAAAACAAGGAGAAATGCCTTGTAGCCCAACTGAAACACACTTGAGGTCGTCAGGACCCCGGGACACCGTCCAATCATACCAACTAATCCCATAACATAACGCGGACCTGCTTGAGGTCTCAAATCACACCAAACAACATCAAAACTATGAATCGCATCTTAATTCAAGCCTAATGATCTGATGATCTTTCAACTTCTACAACTCATACCGAACCATATCAAATAAACTCTGAATGACCTCAAAGTTTGCATGAAAATCTGAAATGACATAACAGAACTATACCAAGTAATCCTAGAACCACAATCCAAACCCGATATCAACAAGGTCAACTCCTGGTCAAACCTCTCAACCTTCCAAACCTTCAACTTTTCAACTTTTGCCACAAAGCATCAAATCAACCTATGGACATCTAAATCCAAATTCGGGCATACGCCTAAGTCCAAAATCACCATATGCATCAATTGGAATCATCAAAATACCATTCCGGAGTTATCTACACAAAAGTTAAACTCACATCACCCCAATCCACATAAGCCTGACAACACCATCTCAACTAAGGATTATTCCTTGTACCTATACTGGTAAGTCTTAGAACCAAATTTCAACATCTGACCATCCCTCAAAGACTCGATTCCCACATAAACACATTGTATCAACTTCAACCGACTACAATAGATCATGCATACATACATAATGTATAACCACAAGAGATAACACATTACCTATATGCCCGTAGTAACACTTCCGATCACATTAGCTGCCCATTTTCAAACCCGGTATGTGTAAATAACCTTATATCGGCTAGAACCTTGTTCCAAACCTTCCCAACACTGGTAGTGACATAAGAAACATGAAGATCTCATAACCACTCACCTAACCAACAAGTCATACCCAATGCCACTTGGGCACATACCTCGCAATCTAAACCTAACAAGCCCAACTCAAATATGACTGAATATAGAAAGGGAAACAATGGAGAGAACTAACGAACAAGTCCAATAGGTATAACTCCCAATTGGTATCATACCACGAATCCATTCCACCAAGGGAGAAACAAAACATATGAACTAATCATAAGGATCTCATCATAATATAACTCTACCGTGGCACGTAGCCTGGTCCAAACATATCAATCCACATAAAAAAACGTAGATCCCATCCTCGTATCTAAATCACAAGTAGAATAGACATCACACTAACTGAAATACTTTCACTAACTCAATTTTGCGGAAAAAAATCAGAACACTTAACGGACTTCCCATATCGCTAGAGCACCTAAATAAATAATCGTAACCAAACCATCCAGAAAGCACATCAAAACCTATCGTATTAAGTAGTAGAAAGTTCATTATAGTCTCATAACTGTCAAGAATGAACAAACCAAAATGATGGACACGAGCTACCACTGTAGAATCTCTCAACATGGGTAAACACATAAGTAGAGTACAAGAATCATGAAACACATCCATATATAAAGAAGATAGGAGGACTCACACCGATAAATAGGATCAGATCAAAATAATACTGGTGCTCCTCTATGACAAATCAAACCATTCTTGTAGCGACATCATCTGGTGCAACGACGTTAGTCCTACCATGAAAAAAATATCAACAGGATGGGCCTCCCCTATAGGACACCCTATACCTGCCTGTCCTCCACCTTTAGCTGGTTGTGCCGGTGGAGTAGCAATTGAAGTGGAGCCTATAGCCTGAGTCCTCTGATGATGTCCACCCCTCCGGAGTTTGGGATAATCTCTCATGATGTGCCTAGTATCACCACACTCATACCAACCCGTCTGTAGGCATGGCTGCTGGTGATGAGTCTGTGTTGGATAATTGGAATAATTGCTATAAGAACCCCGTGCAGGAGGTGCACTAAAAGATGATTTCCCCGAATGAGTACCTCGAGATCCCTAACTAGCTAGAGCACCACGAGTATTCTGAAGTGCGGACTGGACTGGCCAGCTGATGGAGCCTCCGCTGTGATTGGTCAGAGCCGAAGAGTAGAACCACTGAATCCTCCAGGATCTCGAGGCCACTTGGCCTCCCTATCTAGCCTCTCCTGACCCCGAACATGCTCTAACCTTTTGGATATCTCCATAACCTGCTAAAATGGAGTATCAATCTCCAACTCCACAACTGAGCCCCTCGATAAACTTGCGTACAATCTCTCAAATGGTAGAAACCAAAATAGGTGCATGACGGGATAACTCACTGAACCTGATGGCATATTTCCACACCATCATAGTGCCTTGCGTAGCTGCTCGATTTCTATATGCCATGCACACCGAAGGGTCAGGGGAACAATTTCCCTCAAGAACATCTCTGAAAATTGAGCTTAAGTGAGTGGGGTTTCATCAGATGGCCTACCCTCCTCGTAAACCGTCCATCACCTATACGTTTCTCCTAACAGCTGAAATGTAGTAAAAGAAGCTCCGCTCACCTCCATAATACCCACGGTGTGCAGAATACGATGTCATTTATCAAAAAAATAATGTGTATCCTCAGTAACTGCGCCACTAAAAGAGGGAGGATGATACTTCTTGATCCTATTAAGCTTCTGCTGCTCCTCTTCTGATACCTCTGGCCCGACCTCACTTGAACCGCGACAATGGGATGTACTGGAACAACACCCGGAGTATGACCAACATGAGCCTGCTGCTCTGGAGTATGGGCGATGGGAGTCTGAGCTCCTCCCCTGGTCTATGAAGTAGCTGGTACAACTGGAATCAATCCGCCTGATCCAATGTATCATATGCTCAAGAACTGCGCTAAAGTATCCTGAAATCTAAGGGTAGCAACAGGTGCCGCTGGTGCTTTTCCCCTAACCGGAGCTACTGGTGGCTCCTAAACATCTGCTCTAGTAGGTGCTCTAGCTATGGCATGTTCCCCTCCTCGGCCTCTACCCCGGCCTCTCACAGTTCTAGTAGGGGGAGAAGGTATCTACTCGACTGATCCGGTAGTGCGTGTCCTCACCATATGTGGAAGAATAGAAATACAAAGGCTAAAAACCTGAAATCAATAAATCCATATGATAGGAATGAAAGAAGTGGAATTTTCCTAATAGTTCTGTAGCCTCTCGAAGACAAGTACAAACTTCTCCGTACTGATTCACAAGACTCTACTAAACTTACTCGTGACTTGTAGAACCTATGAACTATGATACCAACTTGTCACTACCCAGAATCCCATCTTAAGGCTCGTGATGTCACCTAGTCTCTACAACTAGGTAAGATGATCAATTACAACAGTTAAACCAACTAATAAATGATATTATTAAAGTAGAGTTTAAAGTAAAATACCGAAGTATAGGTGATACAGGCCTACGCGGCAATAATCAAAAAAATCCTCCCAAGACTAGGTAGTACAAAGTCAGCAACTCTAAATGAATACATTGAAGTATCACAAAAAAAAATACAATGTTGTTCGGATAATGAATTAACAGTACAATCAAAAGGAAAAGCACTCAAAGAGACTGCGACGACCACACAGTTCTACCTTGAATCCTCGAGATCAAGAAGCTAACTCTATCTAAGTCTATTATCTCCAATACCTAGATCTGCACAAAAATAAGCAGAAGTGTAGTATGAGTATACCATGGTTGGTACCCAGTAAGTATCAAGATTAACCTCGGTGGAGTATTAACGAGGTACAAGTCAAGACACCTACTAGACATAATAACCTATACAGTATATGAGTATAAATCTAATAAAAGAAGCAATAAGCAATAAATGAAATCAAGGGATAAACATGTGATAAAAATAGTAAAGTGATCAGAACACAGTTAAAGTACCACAGAAACCACTTAAGGAAAGCAAATGACAACCAAATTAATCAAGTTGTTCTAGCACAAAGTTCACAACAAAATTTACTCCGGGGTACCATTCCTCATAACCACAAACCATAAGTCCCATATCACAACTCATATACATATGGCACCTCATGCCCACATTATCAATCACAATCGCACGGACAACTCACATGCCAATATCTCAATCCGCCCGACATGGTTACATGCTCACTATCACAATTAGCCCGACGTGGTCACATGCTCAGTATTACAATCCGTCTCGCGTGGTCATAAGCTCAATATCATAATGAATGCAAATATACCAGAATATATGTACATGATCAATGAATTTCAAGTTTGATACTCTTGAACTGATATAAATTACATGTTACGGTGTATACATGTGTGAGGGTACTATTACAGTCCAAGTCAACAAGTAACACCAAAGATATTGAGTAATTAATTGGAAACAACACAACAACTCACGTGATGTGCATGACACACCCAAGGAAAATCACACCATCACACGAGTGTCATCAATAATATGCCCCCAGGCCATCACATAACATCCTCGACATAGCCACCCTTGTCTCTCCGTATTGTCAATATCATAATAGCCACCCTTATCACTCAGCCAAGACGTTAAACACAAAAGCCACATGTATCACTCCGTCCAATAAATAACAAAATAGCCTCCCATATCACTCCACCCAGACAATAACACAATAACCACCCGTACCGCTCCGCATAATCAACAATAGAGGGATGCCACCCTTATACTCCCATAGAAAAAATCAATTCATAGAACAAATCCACATGTGCCAACGATCACAACACGAGATATCAACATTTACCACACGTGCCCATCGGCCACAACATTTCCAAAACAAATATACCAATGTCACCACAACACATAGAGCACGAATCAACCATAATGTGTACACAAATCTCAATATCAACAAAATAGAACAAGAAATAACTCAACAAAGAAGGATTCTCCAAAAAATCAACAACTCAACTAAAACGGGTTAATGGATTTTACTAACTTTAACTTCAATTACTTTCTTAAAAATAAATTTAACAATGAAAGGCATGACGTGTACTAATAGCCTCAATTAATACATATAAGAGTAACTCGACAATGAAATAAAGAACATTTACTAACAACTTTAGTTAAACCGCATAAAGATAAACTTGACAATAAAAGATATAACATATAATAATAACTTCAATTAAGACATATAAGAGTAAATTCGACAACAGAAGATAAAACAAGAATAACGACTATAATCTAAGCATATAATAATGTATTCAACAACTACATATGTAACACGTAATAAAAACTTCTAATTAATTGCATAAAAGTGTCCTAAGAGTCTAAACCGGTCAATTTTCCACATATAAGACCAGGTACACACTCGTCACCTCATGTAAACGTCTTTCACATAATTCAATTATGCAATTAGACCAAATCCTACGGGTAATTTTCCCCAATACAAAATTAGGCAAGATACATACCTCAAGAAGTTAAATCAATACACTAACAAGTTCTTCTTGTGTAAAATAACCTCAGGACGACTCGAATCCTAATCCAAACGTGAAAAATCTCCTCCAAAAACTCCCAAACGCGAGATCTAAAACTCAAAAAGTAATAAAATAACCAAAGCCCTCGAAATAGAACAAAATTAAAGTATTGTAACGACCCGACCGGTCGTTCCATGAGATTAGCCCTGTTTTCCCCATTTCTGCTTTATCATATGTTTCTTAGCCTATTTATGTTGTGTTGGGTCGGTTGGTTCAGGTTCTGAGTGGTCGTGGTGAGAACAGAGACAGTTAGTCTCTTAAATTGGCTTAATAGCTGGAAATGTCAATTGGGAGTTGACTTATTGGTAAACAACCTCGGAATGTATATTTTATGGCTTTGACAGCTTAGTTAGGTAATCTGGGACTTGGGATTGTGCTCAGAATGAAGTTTTGATGTCCGGTGTAGAATTAGGCTTGAATTGACGAAAGTTAGTTTTTTGGAGATTTTCGATCGGCAAGGGAAAATAGGCTATCGGGGTCGGAATGGAATTCTAGGAGTTGGAGCAGGTTCGTAATGTCATTTTGGATATGTGTACAAATTTTCAGGTCAATCGGATGTGTTTTGGATGGTTTCGACATCTTTGGTGATATTTAGAAATTTCAAAGTTCATGGGCTTGAATTTGATGTGATTTTTGTATTTTTACGTTGTTTTTGGTGTTTTGAAGGCTTGAATAAGTTTGAATGATGTTATGGGATATGTTGGTAGGTTTGGTTGAGGTCCCGGGGGCCTCGGGTGAATTTCGGATGCTCAAACGGGCACTTTTGGTCTTTGGGAGATTGTTGGTTTTCTGGTGTTTTAACAACAGTGGTTTGTTCATTGCTATCGCGTGAGTTCATCCATGATCATATAGAGTAAAGATTGAGGCAGGCAGATTTGTTCTATGCGATCACGTAATAAGGTTTGCGATCGCATAGGTTGGGCAGTCTTGAGCAGTGCGGTCGCGTGGTTCTTTGTGCAATCACGTAGAAGAAAATGGGGCGCGTGAGGTTGTTGCAATTGTTCTTCGCGACTGTGTGACTCGGTACGCGATCACATAGGTCATGGAGTTGAAGCTTCACGATCGCGTGGGTAAATTGTACGATCGCAATGTGTAAAATTTGGAGGCAGTAAGTTTGTTCTTCGTGATCGCGTGGGTGGTCCAGCGATCGCAGTGAGTTAATGATCTGGGCAGGCAGTTTTAATTTCTAATTTCGGGGGTTCTTGGCCATAAGTCAATATTCCATTAGCGAGCTCGAGGGAAGGAGATTTTGGACGAGATTTTCAGTGGGATTCTTATGGTAAGTGTTCTTCAATCATTTTTGGTTCAATTTCATGAATTTGTCTTGATTTACACCATGCAATTTGGGGAATTAAAGTAGAAAATTGGGGAAAATGGGAGGGAGAATTGAAAATTTCTTTTGATGATTTGAGTGAGCAACTGAGGTCGGATTTTGGTAAATTTGTTATGGGTAGACTCGTAAGGGAATGGGGATTCTAGTTTTGTGATTTTTATCGAATTCCGAGACGTGGGCCCGGGGCTCTGGTTTGGCCAATTTCGAGAATTGTGCCTAAAATTGATAGTTTTCGTTTGAGCCTTGTTCATTTAGCGTATATTGATGATGTTAATCTAGTTTTGGTTAGATTCGGAGCAATCGGGAGCCGATTCGAGGGGAAAGAGCATCGCAAATTAGTATTTTTCCTCGGGTGGAGGTAAGTAATGGCTATAAATCTTGTCCTGAGGGTATGAAAACCCGAACTTTGTATTTTCTCACTAACTTTAGAATGGCGCACATGTCGGATGACGAGTATGTGGCGTGCACTGATTTTTGGATTGGACTTGGTCCTCTCCGTGGCAACTATTGAGTTGCATATTTTACTCTAAATCATATGTTAAATTGTGTTCTAAATTATTTTCATTCCAGAATAGGCTCCCCTAGAAATTGAAACCGGACTATCTTTGATCTACAATCAACATTGGCATGACAAGAAGCCAACCAATCCATATCCATTATAACATCAAATTCTACCATATCTGACTCGATTAGGTCTGCTACGGTAGATCGACCATGAACTACTATTATACAACCCCTATATACTTGCTTAGCTATCACTGAGTCCACAACATGTGTAAACACCTCAAAAGGTTTAACCAATTCAGGTTTTATTTCAAACTTACTAGCAACCAACGGAGTAACGTATGACAAAGTGGAACCTGGGTCAATCAGTACATATACATCATATGAGGAGACTGATAATATACCTATACCAACATCAGGCGATGACTCCTGGTCCTGTCGTCCTGCCAACATATAAATGCGGTTCTGAGGACTGCTCGAGCTAGATGCTCCGCCTCTGCCTCTACCATGACTCATTGGTACTTGTGAACCTTGCCCGAGGGGCATACTGATGATGATGAATCATCTACAGATCCTGCTGGCTGAGCTACGCTTGCATCACCTCTCATCGGATAATCCCTCATAACATGGCCCGGATAACCACAACTATAACAAACACCTAATCCCATACGGCACTGCCCGATATGTTGCTTACCACATTGAGCATATAGTGGAAAGGGTGGCCTCATCTGACTTGACTCGCACCTATACTTAGAACCCGAGGCCCTGAAATTCTGACCGGACCCTGGATAGAAAGATCAAATCTCTTACCGCCAAACTAAGGGGGCGCACTAGCCGGTGGCTGGGCTGGATACCTCGGGTACTGTTGCCTTTGACCACCTCGAAACTCACCAGAATGACCAGAAGACCTCGCCCTCTTTTCCTGGGCCCTATCATGCTTACGATCGGCCCTCTATTTTTACTTACGCTCCTCTACACCCTGAGCATATGTCTGAATACGAGAAATGTCCATGTTTGGCTAAAGTGAGACCGAAATACAATCGTTAAGAAAGTGAAGCTCTAATCCCATCACGAACCAGTGAATCAGATCCTCCATCTTAGACACAATATTGGGTGCATACCTAGCCAATGAATCAAACTGAAGATTGTACTCCCGAACACTCATGTTACCCTGCCGAAGGGTCAAGAACCTATGAACTCTTGCCTGTCTACGCTCCGGTGGAAGATAATGACGAAGAAAAGCATCTGTAAACTCTTGCCATATTGCTGGAGGGGCATGCTCACCTCTGGAAAATTCCTAAGACTCGTACCAATTAACAGCAACATATCGGTGTCTATAGGAAGCTAGCTCAACTGACTCAGTCACAGTGACCTTCATTACCCTTAACGTCCTCTACATTCTATTAATAAATACCCAAGGGTTCTTATTTGGATTTTCCCCCGTGAATACCGGAGGGTCTAAATTAATGAAGTCACGAACCCTCGTACTGACGGACCTATCTACATGACCAATATATACTTCCTGACATCGAGCCTGCACGACTACTAATCTGGTTAATAGTTGAATAACATCTCTCATCTCCTGACCCAGTGCATCCGGTTGAGGAGATGGACGTACAGGGGTGGGCGCTGGAGCTGGTGCCCCTCGAAACTCTTCTGAAAAAGGTGGGGTATGTGAAGTCTTAGATGGAATCTAACTATGCGACTCTCCCCGAGCCCTGGTAACTCGTGGTGCTCGACTAGTAGTCTCACCGGCCACAGACATTCCTTTCTAGGCGGCTGTAGTCATTGTAGGCATTGCTGAAAATATAGCATATCGTTAGGACATGAATTCTTATATCGCACGATCTAAGATAAAAAGAGAGGATAACATCCTATATGTCCCTTAGCCTCCAATTTATAAGTGTGGTGCACAACAAACCCATAAACAAGACTCTACTGGACACGGTCTGTAGACAACCCTAGGACATAACTGCTTTGATACCATTTTTGTCATGACCCAAACTAATGGGCCGCGACGGGTGCCCGAGTTCTACCTGTCAAACACCCCTAAGCATCTGTCTAAGATATAAACCTGAATAACATCTGCTGAATTACAAAAATAACATACATGAAGGATACTTGCCAAAAAGGAATATGTACGTATACATGCAGAATATAGTGGGCTAGCCGGCAAGGCTGCTATAGACAACTATACACCCCAAAGTTGAAAGCCGACAAGGCCACATACTATCCATCCATACATAACTGTCTACTGACCTCTAATAGAAAGATAATTGTATAAAGACGGGACTAAGCCACGACATACCAATACATATACAAACATATCGTACCAAAATCAAAGCAGCTTCGGATCAAGTGGAGCACGCCAACTCTCGCTGATCAAGGATCCTAAGAAGGGGGACCGTCGACTTGCCTACCTGCACCTGCGGGCATGAAACGCAGGCCCCGGGAAATAAGGCGTCAGTATGAATAATGTACTGAGTATGTAAGGCATGGAAATCAGTACATAAGAGACATAAATGAAATAAATAAAGTAATTCATCAGTAAATATGAATAACATTATAAATCCTGAAATATTTATAATGTCATGCACGTGCATATAAATGTCGTGTCATGCATAGGTATAGATGTACATAATATCATCAAGCCTCTTAGGGCATCCCATCATATCATCTCGGCCACTGTGGGCAACATCATCAACATATACCAGATGATCAGGTGGTGGTGCGTATATAACGCCGTAATCTTTTCCCATATCCCATATACATATATTCACATATATATGCGTATATAACACCATCAAGTTATGGGCAAATGCATATGTATAAATGAGTGACATGTATGCAAAATACGTAATAATCTCAATATTCCTTCCAGATAAACTTTTTCAACTGCATATTATTCTGAGACCCATGAACAGAAGATAATAATAGTTCAAATGGGGAATCAAGACACCCCTAGTACTTCTATGAATAGATTAATTTATGGAAATTGAGCGTTTGCTCGTTTCTTCTATATAATTTTGACCATGCCAAACAAAAAGAAGGGATATCCTTAACATACCTGGAGTAGGAAAAACTCCGTATAATATTCTTGGCGAAGATTGCACCGTACTCTTTTGTAACCGTAAAATTTTGATGGAATTACGCTTCTGTTCCTTGAATTATTTTGAACGAAATGAAGCTTTTGTTTCTTTGAAGTATTTTGAACGAAAGTGAAGCTTTTGTTCTCTGAAGTATCTTGAATTACAAAGAATAGAACATGTCTCTTGTTTTATAATTTTTAACATTTTTTTTTTGTTCTTCTTTTGTCCAAATGGAATGAGCAAGATTCTATATTAAACCTTACTTGAATGTTTTAATTTTTCCAAGATAAAACACCTATACATGGAATGACTTAAGAGTCATTCCTTTATTTGTGGCCTTCTGCCACGTTACTTTTCCTACTCCAGGTATGT
>ML401093.1:29835-53001 GCA_005239525.1 Nicotiana knightiana
GGGGGGGGGGGGGGGGATTGTTTAATCTTATCTCACTTTTTTAATAATTAACTAGGTAATGTCCCGCTACCCGATAATTAACCAATTACCCGCATATTTAAATATGTTCTCAATTTACTTATATTTCTACTTATTTTTAATATAATTTATACATCATATTTTCACGGCATATGGTATCTTGTATGGTACTAGTCCATAAATATCGGGTAGTATCGCTCGACCCGTATTTTATCCCGAATTGGCCATGTTCAATGAAACTCGTTTCCTTTAATTCGTGTACCCTTTATCCTTCATGACACTTATTTATCGCTTGTTATAAATAGCATAAATACGTTAACCTCAAGATAATATTATCCCCGAGACTACGTCGATTAACTGAAGACGAATCTTTTAACGTACGAAAAGGCTAGATGTAACAGTTCTTTTGACTAGTTTTGGGTTTCTCGATATTGATTTGAGCTATTAGAGAGATGTTGGAGCCGATTATCAAATTTAAGAAAAAAGATAAGTCTCTTGTCTAATCTTGTAAGAGGAAACATATCCCTATAGGTATTGTATTTACTCTCGTTATACGTGCTATAGGAGCTACACACACATAAGGTGATGAGAGCTCGTGCTTAAGCTAGATTCTTGATTATGTCTGGGGAGACTTAGACTCACACAATGCTTTAACTGTATTACTTGAGTTATTCTTATATGTTTAAATTCTTCAACTTATGACTTAGCTTAAGAGTGGACTTGCCTAGTTTATCGAGCCTTGTTACTTTAAGAACTTAGTGGGATACTTGATTATCTATGGAGTTATGCTTTCTCTTACGTTCATATCCTCGTATTGTGCTTATTTGATCGGTAGCTTTGTGATTACTGTAAACTCGCATTTATCTTCGTGCGTTAGGCTAGTAAACCATTGCAAGTTTAACTACTCTTATGGCATCGGGTCGTTCTCCTTGGCAGTATTATGAAATAATTTTATGAGAATAGGCCGTTCGCCTCGGCAGTAATATGAAATATTCTTGTAGGACCGGTCCATTCACCATGACAATATTATGAGATACACTTATGGTGTTACACCCCATGTTTTCGTATGTGAAAGTACGCCATAACTGAATTGATGAAAGCTCGAAAATGAGATGTTACATCCCGCATTTTCGTACAATAAAGTTTCGTCGTAAGTTAATCGACGTAAGTTTGCGAATGAGATTATTTTGAGATTATAAGCATTATGATATTTCAAACAAATGATGAGTAGATCCGTGAGAGCATAAGCAAATTGAAGAAAATGTATTTTGTCGAAGTTTGACATATTGGGATAAAATACGGTCTGGGCTAAAATACCCGGTATTTATGGACTAGTACCATACAAGATACCACATGACCATGATAGTAAGGTGTATAAAGTATGTTAAAAGTGAGTAGAATTATAAGTAATTTGAGATAATTCTTAATTATGTGGATAGTTGAGTAATTATTGATTATTAGTGGGAGATTACCATATAATTAAGTAATTAAATGGATAATTATTGGATAAGGATTAACCCCAACGTGGCATTCCATCATGCCAAGATTATGACTCTTGAATTGTGACTGAAAGGTGGTAATTAAATGGTTATGTGGTTAAGCCACCACATAAAGCGGGGCCACACCCCTTTCTTGTATAAGACCTCTCTAATTTAAAAGAGAGGTGCATATAATAATAGTAATAAAGCTTCCATTGCTTGAACGAGGGTAGCTATTGAAGTGCTATTTTCTTGAAAGCACAATCTTGATATCTCCAAATGGTAATATCTAAGTGAAGCCTTGAAATGGTTCACTAGATTTACATGTTTACTATTTAAATTACAAAAGCCTCTACTGTATCTCAAGTAATCATGTACCTAGTATGAAATATAAGAACGACCAGTGCAAATCTAGTTGATCACACATAAGAAACGTGAGATTTTGCAATTATAAGGGAGTCCGTCATAATTTTTCTCAAGGATATCATATGGATTTTTTCCTACTCCGATCCGCTGTTACGTGTTGTCGCAATTGGCGTGTGTTAGAGGGATTTTCAAGAGAATTGGCTCATGTATATTAAGGTTAAGCCCTTCCTTCATTTTGGCATGATCTCGTAACTACATATATTTGATAAAAAGGCACAAAGAGAAGTTCATACTCCCAAATTTATATACATTATCCTAGTCTCATAAGTTACAACACTTTTCCTTGTCGGGACTTCATATTCAATTGAGTATTGTCTTTTTCCAGTAAATAGAGCGGAGGGTCTATATATATACACAATATTACAGTATTTTCCCCACCACCGAGCTATAATCGGTGGGCGGGCCCCTATTGGAAACCTCTGATCAGATGGTAAGTTATATACTGAGCCTACTGTGGCTGAGCACTTATGAGCGAGCCCAGCATGGTCGAGATACAGAGCCTAGTATGGCCGACTGCCTATGAGCGAGCCTACTACGACGGAGCAGTTACATGTTCTGAGCCTTATAGGGTCGGACATATATTTTATTTACTATATTGAGTGAGTTGAGTCACTATCAGCATGTAAGTATATCTCAAGAGCATCTTTGACTCCCAATTACTTTCAGTTTTTATATTATTAGTTTAGTTTCAACTTTATGTTATTTTATTTCCTTACATACTCGGTACATTATTTGTACTAACATTCCTTTTGCCTGGGGACACTGGGTTTCATGCCAGCAGGTCCCGATAGACAGGTCGAGAGTCCTCCAAGTAGGATATCAGCTCAGCGGAAGATTGTGGTGCGCTCCATTTGCTCCGGCGTTACTTATTTGGTCAGTATGATTTAAGCGTGTATTGTTTGGTATGACGGGTCCCTATCCCGAGCTTTATGATAAGTATGTACTCTTAGAGGCTTGTAGACAGATGTCATGTATACAGATACTTGTATGGCTTGTCGGCCTATATTTTAAGTATATAATGGGTCATATTAGCCTTATAGGCTTGTATGTCACAAATCTGAGTTTCTTTATCAGGTTGGGTCGTTCTATGTCAGGTATTTCCCTTATGTTTACTCTGGTTATCTCATGAAGCCTCTTATGAAAAACTTACGTATGTTGATTTAATAAGAAATATACGTTACATTGATACTCGGTTGAGTAAGGTACTGGGTGCGCGTTGCGGCCTATCGGTTTGGGTCGTGACAAAAGTGGTATCAGAGCAGTTCTTTCCTAGAGAATCTAATAATTGTGTCTAGTAGAGTCTTTTTTATAGGTGTGTTGTGCACCACACTTATAAGCAGGAGGCTATATAGAAGTTAGGACTGTCACTCTTTCTTCTTACTCTAGATCGTGTGGTAGAGCTCAGTTGTAAGAACTCAATTTCCTAAACTCTATCCTATTCATAATACGACTATGCCTGCATCTAGAAAGATGGTTGGTAAGGAATTGAATACGGATGTGGAAGAGTCGAGTCAGAGGAAATTGACTTTACATCATGCTTATAATGAGTAAATGTAAGATCTTTAGCAGATCATCTGTATACTAAGAAGTGTGAGCTTCTGGAAAAGGAGCCCTAAGGCAAGAATATCTATCCACCTATATGGTCAAAGGAAATGAGAGATTCAGAAGCTGGATACAAGCTTCAACAAGTAAAAGAAGTAAGGTCAAGAAGGGTACGAGGCACCCAGTTAATAAATATTATCAGTATTTACATATCAGGGGGAGAAATATAAGCTTTTTGAGTTACCTTCAACAGTAATAGAGGTATGTACAACTGGCCACACCCATCTCGTTTATGCCCTATGGGAGCTAACATATATGGTTTAAGAGAAGGACGGGATATCACGATTCGGATGGGGTTAGAGTAACCTAAAATGATGGATGGATTGTTTGCGTTAGTTGACCTTTCCGAAGGATGTTGCAAATGTGCTAATAATCTCCTTGTGAGACACCTAGATGGTGCACTATAAAATAGTACAACTAGATATGAGTACTACCAAGATAGGCACTGGAAGCCTTGAAGGGATAAAAATTACCTTAGTGTGGCTCCCCCCTAGTAGAGAAAGAATGTTAGGCAACCCGAAGAGCCGGCGGATGGAGCAAGGGGAGCTAAAAGCAAAAAAATGTCTTGTTGATGTTTTTTTGAATAAAGTAATAGACAGAAATGTTATCAGGGAGATAAGAAGAGAATTAGTGAAGCATTATGAGTAAGATGTGATACAGGGATGACAATAGTAGATCAAAAGAAACAAATGACAGTATTGGAGAGTCTATAGTCAAGTGAAGGAAAAGACGAGAGATGACAAGCCTTGAGAGAACAAAAGAGTATAGGCCATAAAGTCATATTCTCATTTTGAGAAACAAGTTCGTGACTCTAATGCGACTACCAGAAGGAAAAGTTAAACCCAGAGTAATGAAAATTAGTATGGGTTGGTGAACAAGATAAACTAAATATGAATTAGGGACTGAGTGATATGATAATAGTCGGCATCACGAGAATTTAGTAGATTGCATTCTGGCGATAATAGACAGAAGAATACCCTTTAAATGTCATTTAGGAAGACGCTTCCCTAAAGCAAGCAATGTGAGAAAAGTTAAACTTAAGGGACGGTATGTGCCAGTTATACTAGGTGTCACCCTCATGAGTAAGGAATTTTGTTATCCTTAGCACAGAAGGATTACCGCAAGGCAAGTAAGGGTCATAAATGATGTGAAAAGACACCAAAGATGAAGAGGTAAAACATCTATATGTAGATTGTCGTAGCACTAAATCTTAGTAATCCCGAAAGGGGAAAATATGGAGTGATATGGTATCACGTCAGAGTTAAGTGGTTATAGAAACTATGGAATGATAAAGGAAGAATGCGATAAAATGAGAAAGGGATGATATTTCACTTATTCAAATCATACAGATATGCTACGAGTCAAGAACATTATGCAAACACGACGTCAAGAAGAGGAAATAATGTTATCTATAGATATGGAGCCAGTGCGAGAGGTAAGTTAAGACAAAGGAAATGACCCGAGAATGATTTCACAGAATATTGATAGAAGAACGGGCCAATGATTAGTTAGTAGTTAATTCAGGAAGAGCCTAGTTATGGCTAGATAAGAGGATACATACAAATCAATAGATCGTGCAAGATAAACAGAGTGAACCCCAACATGGGGAATTCAGTTTCCCATATATGACATCATGACCTTGAGAAATATTCAGATAGGAGTTGGGGTAGTTAAAGATACCGTATGAGTGTTATGGGAAGACAATCAAAACTTCAGTTCAGAAGCAACCGTACAAGCACATAAGTGCGGAGGTAAGTAACTAAGGAATTTTATAGGAGAGGACGACCATAAAAAATTCCATTGGATATACGGTGTAATAAGCTCGCAGCTTTACTAGGGCAAGAAGGTATCCCTAAATACTACAACAAAAGTCTTATAACAATAGACTCACAACAACATTGTATTTACTCCATAAGAAAGTGGCACCTACCGTGGCTAATAAACGGGAAGTAAAATAAGAAGTGATATTCAAGATCATATGAGTGGTATGGAATTCCGACATGCGTGGGAACTAAGATAAGCTAAGTATGCACGCAACAAGGGGGCAAAAGACCAGGAAAAGTAATGTCTTACGTTTAAAGAAATCTAAGAAGGAACGAAAAGAATTATTCGATTAATGATCCAGAGTTAGTTACGTTATGAATGCACTTAAGAGTTTGGAGTATTATCCATGCAGCATATATGTTGACAATCATACAGCCATAGAAGACTCTAGTATAAGTTAAAAGAAAGAATTGAGTCTAGGACAAAGGATTGAAGTGTCAGATGATGGTATCACGGATATTCCATAGCGTCCATGAAAGGCTTAAGTAATAACTAATACTAGGAGCCGCAGATCAGGAGATAGCTTAAGCCTACATAAAGGTTGATCAAAGGGAAGAGGAAACAAAAGAGTTACATCAACTAAGTAAATCAGGAGTATGATTATTGGACCCAAAAAATTATAAAAGTCATGATTGAGAACATTACATAATCACTCTTAATATTAGAGGTACAAGAGAGGTAGTACAACAACCATATTCTATAACGGCCCTACAATAAAGGCAGTTAGAAAAGTACCATCATCATAAGACGTCAGTACGAAGGTCCCACCGGGTTGTGTATGCATTAGAGGTGCTAGTATTATAATAGAACTTCAAGTTATGGATGTGAATTATACCTATGTGGAAGAGGGGTCATGAAATAAATAGAAGATACGATGCAAGACATTAAGTTAAGTAAGGTAGAGTTGAACAACGTATGACATACTTAAATGGAGAAGGTTGTGAATAGTCCACACTTCGGATAGAAGGCTAGGAGCACGAGGATTCAATGTCCAGGAATGATAGCAGTGTTGTCGCAATTGACGTGTGTTAGGGGATTATCAAGGGAATCGGCTCATCTATGTTAAGGTTAATCCCTTCCTTCATTTTGGCATGATCTCATAACTATATGTGTTTGATAACGAGGAATAAAGAGAAGTTCATACTCCCGTATTTATATACATTATCCTAGTCTCATAAGTTACAGTACTTTTCCTTATTGGGACTTAATATTCAATTGAGTATTGTCTTCTTCTAGTCAAGAGAGCGGAAGTTATATATATATATATATATATATATATATATATAATATTACAGTATTTTCCCCACCATCGAGCTATAATCGGTGGGCAGGCCCCTATTGAGAAACCTCTGATCATATGGTAAGTTATATACCGAGCCTACTGTAGTCGAGCTCCTATGAGCGAGCTCAACATGGCCGAGATACAAAGCCTAGTATGGCCGAGAGCCTATGAGCGAGCCTACTATGGCGGAGTAGTTACACGTTCTGAGCCTTATAAGGTCGGACATCTATTTTATTTACTATATTGAGAGAGTTGAGTCACTATTAACAGGTAAGTATATCTCAAAAGCATCTTTGACTCCCAATTACTTTCAGTTGTTATGTTATCAGTTTAGTTTCAGCTTTAAGTTATTTTATTTCCTTACATACTCGGTACCTTATTTGTATTGACATTCCTTTTTCCTAGAGACACTGAGTTTTATGCCCGCAGGTCCCGATAGACAGGTTGAGAGTCCTCTAAGTAGGCTATCAGCTCAGCGGAAGATGTTGATGCGCTCTATTTGCTCTGGATTGCTTGTTTGGTCAGTATTATTTAGACTTGTATTTTTTGGTATGGCGTGTTCCTATCCCAAACTTTATGATAAGTATATACTATTAGAGGCTTGTAGACAGATGTCATGTATACGGATACTTGTATGGCCTTGTCAGCCTATATTTTAAGTATATAATGGGTCACATTGGCCTTATAGGCCCTATGTCATAGGTATGAGTTTCTATATCAGGTTGGGTCATTTTATGTTGGGTATTTACCTCATGTTTACTTTAGTTATCTCATGACGCCACTTCTGGCGAACTTACCTATGATGATGTAATAAAAAAGATATGTTACGTTGGTACTCGGTTGAGTAAGTTACCGGGTGCTCATCGCGACCCATGGGTTTGGGTCATGACATATGAGATCAGTCTGTACGATCTTTGCAGTATCATGTAGCACAATTCTTATTGGTTCGGGCCATTCACCTAGGTAGAATCATAGATAATATTTTCATAGGGAGTTAGTGCACGTATGAGTTTGGTGACTCGAAATTTGACATTTGCACTAGATATTAGTCACATATATTCTATTCGGGGAAGTACTTGGTATTTGATGATTTCATATTTAATGTCTTTTGAGAATCATGTTATACATATTTATCTGTTTTGTTTCTACTTGCTATGCTACATACTTGTCTACTTTTATTTACATTAATTATTGGACCACTAGTAAGCGCCGATGTCGACCCCTCGCCACTACTTCTTGGAGGTTATACTAGGTACTTACTGGGTACACATTGATTTACGTACTCATACTACACTTCTGCACTAATTATGTAGGTATTGAGACAGGTATACTGGTGGTCACGTAGGCGCATAGGTGTACCAGCTAGGAGACTTAGTGTGAGCTGCATTCTATGCTTCGACCCGCATCACTCGGAGTCTTCTTCATTTATATTTATTCTATTATTTCTACTTTCATTCCAGACAGTAGTTTTAGTAGTTCTGTACATTCTATTAGATGTTCGTGCACTTGTGACACCGAATTTTAGCGAGTTTAGCAAATGTTCGTGGTTGTATTTGTTGTTATACCATTCATCTTCATGTTTTGTTCATGCTTTGTACCTTGGTGAAGATGTTAACAATTATCATGATTTCTAAATATACTTCCTCTTATTTATTCCATCTACTCGATTTAAAGAGTATAATGGATGGTCAATTATATGATGATTTCATATTGGCTTGCCTGACAGCAGCATGGGGCACCATCGCGACATTTGCTGAGAAATTAGGTTGGGACAACTTGGTATCAAAGTTATAGGTTCATATAAATTTCACGAGTCATGAGCAGACCAAGAAGAGTCTTGCAGATCGGTGTGGAGAGGTCAGTACTTATCTTCGAGAGGCTATATGGTGTTAGCCAACGTCTCTTTCTTCGTTTCCTATCATGCAGTTGGTGTTATTTTAAGGCTAAATATTTCTCTTATTCTCTCATAGATAGTAAGAACGCGCGCCATGTCATCATTTGACGGTAGAGTGGTTGCACCCTCGGTCGTCGGAGATAGAGGTAGAGGCCGAGGGAGGGCCAAACCTCCTGTTGAGGGATAAGCTCATCCTAGAGTAGCCTCACCAGCACCACCAGTGGATCTAGTGGAGGATCTTATTATTGACGTGTAAGATGAGATACCTGCAGTTGAGCAAGATCTAGTGGAGTTCGCGACAGCGCCAGGTTTCCAGGAGATCATGGGCTATTTGTTGCGGTTTATTGACTCTATGATTAATGCCGGACTATTTTTAGCAGACCCTGCCACATCCTAAGCTAGAGAGGGAGCCTAGACCCCTACTCATCATGCGCCAGGGAACGTTGGTGCTATTTATCATACCCCATGGGTAGTACCTGTAGGGGACTTTAGCTAGTTGCAATGGCTATAGTAGAGAGTAGACCGGCCATGACCATCGATGAGCATAAGTGGCTGGACATATTTACTAGGCTTCATTATCCCTACTTTGGAGGTGATTCGTCAGAGGACCCACAAGATTTCATTAATCGTTTCAGGGAGAGGCTGCATAGTTTGGGACTGGGAAAGTCCAAGGGGTAGACTTCAAAACTTTTCAGCTCGAGGGGAAACCTCGTAGATGGTGGCAATATTACCTTCTAGATAGGCCAGCAGGTTCACCTCCCTTGACTTAGGATCAGTTCACACACCTCTTCTTAGAGAAGCATATTCCATTATCTTGGAGGAAGGAGTTACAAGGTCGGTTTGAGCAGCTCCAGTAGGGCTAGATGTCTATGACCGACTATGAGGCGAAATTCACTGAGCTTTCTCATCATGCAACTATATTACTTCCCATAGAGTCATAGGAGGTAAGGAGGTATTTTTCGGGCTTCACTATGGAATTCATGTTACTATGCCTCAAGAGGCAGAGTTGGGGACTTTTTTCCACCAGGTTGTGGAGATAGCTAAGGGATATCCTAGCAGGCCCATGTATTCAGAACCACAGCCTATTCGGGGGTGCTCCAGCAACCTTACTTCAGCACCATTCTGAAGAGTACCTATCATCCACTAGCTATTTGCAGTTCCTCCAGTGGGTACTCAGGCTATCACAGCAAATCCAGATTCAGTAGTTTCCCATATCTAGAGGTTGTTTCGACTGCGGGGATCTTGGTCACGTAAAAAGGTTTTGTCCTAGAGTTAGAGGCAAGGCAGCGCAGGGCCATCAGCCAATGATCACCGCACCAACTGTCGCACCACCCGTCTGGCCGACCAGAGGCATATGACAGGTGGGTAGGGGTCGAAATAGAAGGTGAAGGCTAGTCAGGGGGCGCTCCAGCCAGATTTTATGTATTTCGTACTAGGTTAGAGGTAGTAGCCTATGATTCCATGATCACAAGTATTATTTTTGTCTGTCGTAGAGATGCGTCTGTTCTATTTGACCTAGGGTCAACCTATTCTTATGTATCTTCTCTTTTTTTCATTATCTTGAAAAATCTGGTGAGTCATTGTGTGCCTTGTGTATGTGTTCATGCTAGTAGGTGATTCTGTTGTTGTAGATCGAGTTTACAGGTCTTATGTGGTGGTTGACTTTATGTGGGTATGAGATCAGAGTAAATTGTTGTCTCCACCTCATTCCATTCTTGATTGTTTATGCCAAGATTTTTACCTGGATAATGCCAGAGTTTTCTAGGTTGGAGTTAAGAGGTTCATTTAGTAGTGCATCCAGTCAGGCTATTTCTTTTTTGAAGGATCAACATATATTTGAGAAGGGTTATTTGGCCTTTGTTCGATATCCAGCTATAGAGACTCCCACGATAGATTGAGTGTCTATAGTGAGGGATTTTTCAAATGTATTTCTTGCAAACTTACCACGATTGCTGCCACATCTTCATATCTACATTGGCATTGATTTAGCATGAGTCACATAGCCTATCTTTATTTTACCTTATTATATGGCTCATGTGGAGTCGAGAGAGCTGAAGGAGCAACTTCAGGAGTTGCTCAAGAAGGGATTTATAAAGCCGAGCGTGTCACCTTGGGATGCACCAGTGTTATTTGTGAATAAGAAGGATGGGAGTATGTGGATGTGATTTGATTACCGCTAGCTAAATAAGTTTACCATCAAGAATAAGTATCCATTGCCATACATTGATGACTTATTTGATCAGCTTCAGTGTGCTAGAGTGTTCTCAAAGATTGGCTTGAGATCTGGGAATCATCAGTTGAAGATTCATGACTTGAATGTTCAGAAGATGGCTTTTCAGACTAGATTTGTGCAGCATAAATTTCGAATAATGTCCTTCGGCTTGAATAATGCCCAATGGCATTTATGGATTTTATGAATCAGGTGTTCAGGCCATATCTCGACTCATTTGTCATTATCTTCATTGATGACATATTGATCTACTCGAGTAGCATGGATAAGCACAAGCAACATTTGAGGGTACTGCTTCAAACATTGAGGGAACATAAGCTATATGTTAAGTTCTTTAAGTCTGAGTTCTAGTTGGATTCTACGACTTTCTTGGAGCATGTTGTACTAGGTGAGGGTATTAAAGTGGATCCCAGGACGATTAAGGTAGTTCAGAGTTGGACTCGTCTTACCACAACGAATAAGATCTGGAGTTTCTTGGGGTTAATAGGTTATTATCATCGATTTGTGTAAGGCTTCTCATCTATTACAACTCATTTGACTAGATCGACCCAGAAGGGTGTTCAGTTTAGATGGTCCAATGATTGCGATGCGAGCTTTCAAAAGCTCAAGACCGCATAGACTAAATCATTGGTGTTGGTTTTTTCTTTCGATTCAGGGATGTACATTGTATATTGTGATGCTTCACGCATTAGGTTAGGTTGTGTATTTATGTAGGAGGGGCGAGTTATTGCGTATTCTTCTCATCAGTTGAAGTTCCACGAGAAGAATTACCTTTTGCATGACTTGGAGTTGGATAAGATCGTTCATGCTCTTAGCTTTCGAGTGTCGTGTGAGGTCTACGCCAATCACTGTAGTTTGAAGCTTCTTTTTAAGATAAATTTGCTTAATCTAAGGTAGCGCAGGTGGCTTGAGTTACTAAAGGACTATGATATCACCATTCGTTATCATCCGGTCAAGGTGAACATGGTCGCAGATGCCTTGAGCAGAAAGGTCGAGAGTATGGGTAGTTTTGCATTCAATCCAGAAGAGAAGAGGCTATTTGCTTTGGACATTCAGTTCTTAGCTAACCGACTTGTCAAGTTGGATAATTCAGAGCCTAGTCGAGCTCTTACATGCATTGTTGATCAATCCTCTTTATTTGAGCGATCAAGGCTCGTTATTATGATTATCTGCACTTGCTGGTTCTTCGAGAGACAGTACTACGAGGTGATTCCAATGAAATGGATATTGGTGATGATGATGTTCTGTGACTTTAGGGTCGCTTATGTGTTCCTAATTTTGATGGCTTGAGTAATTTGATTCTTGAATAGGCTCACAATTTGCATTATTCCCTTTATCCAGGTGCCATGAAGATCTATCATGACCTGAGGTAGCATTTCTTGTGGTTCCAGATGAAGAAGGACATAGTTGAGTATGTATCAGCATTTCTTGTGGTTCCAGATGAAGAAGGACATAGTTGAGTATGTATCAAGATGTCTGAATTACAAGCAGGTTAAGTATGAGCACTAGAGGCTAGGTGTTTTTTTTAGCCGATGGTTATACCGAAGTGGAAATTGGAGCTCTTCATTATGGATTTAGTGGTTGGTTTGCAACGAAGTTGAGGAAATTTGATTTTGTTTGGGTCATTGTTGATAGACTGGCCAAGTTTACACACTTTATTCCGGTGATGACTACATAAACTTCAGAGAGGTTGGTCCAGAGTTATATCCAGGAGACCGTCTAGTTGCATGGCGTACCCATTTCAATTATTTTAAATCGAGGCACTCAGCTCACTTTGCATTTTGGGAGAGCAACATAGAGTGAGTTGGGTACCCCAGGTTAGAGCTTAGCACGACCTTTTATCCGTAGACCGACAGGTAGTCAGAGCGAACAATTATGATTTGGATTATATGCTCATGGCTTGTGTGATTGACTTCATAGGGCAATGTGATCAATTATTACCATTAGCCGAGCTTCCATATAGTAACAGTTATTAGTCCAACATAGGCATGACTTTATTTGAGGCATTGTATGGTTGAGGATGGCGTTCCCCCATCGGTTGGTTTGAGCCTGATGAGGCTAGGTTATAGGGTACAGTTTGGTAATAGATACCTTGTATAAGGTAAAGCTTATTGATGAGCGGATTCGCACAACTCTGTCTAGGAAGAAGAGTAATACGGATCAGAAAGTGTGTTATTTTTCATTTATGGCGGGCGAGAAAGTACTTATGAAAGTCTCGTCGATGAAAGGTATCATGAGATTCGGGAGGAGAGGCAAGTTGAATCTAAGGTTCATCGGCATGTTTGAGGTTTTAGAGCGATTTGGTGAGGTTTCATATAGGATTTCTTTCCTCCTATCTTATTGGGGGTTCATCTAGTATTCCATCTCTCTATGTTCCGGAAGTACACTACTGACAGGTCCCATGTTTTAGATTATAACACAGTTCAGATGGATGAGAACTTGAGTTACAAGGAGGATCCTGTTACCATTGATGATAGGCAGGTTCGTAAGTTGAGGTCTAAGGAAATTGCAGCAGTGAGGATTTACTGGAGAGGTCAGTCAGTCGAGGAGGCGACTTAGGAGACCGAGGAGGACATGTGGAGCATATATCCATCTCGCTGGTCGTTTTTCTTTCTAGAACCTCGTTCACCTATTTAAGACTTCACGTAAGTGTTTTTCCTATTTTATGACTTAAGGGCACGATTAGTTTTGTTTTGGAAGGGTTCAGGTTACATTGAAAATACTTAGTTTTATAGTAGTGGCCTAAGGTGGCCAAGTTTGACTTAAGTCAACACTTTGAGTAAAGACCTCAAAATCGGGATTTTGGACTTGGGCGTATGTTGGGATCGAGCTTTGAGCGGTCGGGGAGCAATTTAGCACTTATTATTAGAAGTTCGCTTTTGATGATTTTAGAGTTTGCTAAGTTTCACTTGGAGTGGACTTTTGTGATACCAAATCCCGTTGGGTATTATGATCCTGGGATAGGTTCATGTTTTCATATTGGACTTGTGTGTGAATTTTGTTTCCATTCCGAGTTGTCTAAGTATGATTCGTCGTGTTTAGAGTTAGTTGAAAGAAGTTGAAAGTTCTGAAAGCTGACAATTTAGTTTGGAGTGAGATTCTTGGTTGTGATATTCCTTTATGTGTTTCGAGACCTCGAGTAGGTCCAAATTATGTTTATGGACTTGTTGGTATATTTTGATGGGGTGCCAGGTGGCACGGGTGAGTTTCAGACGACCTGTAGCATGTTGACGTTAGTAAATCTTGCTGATGTCTGGTGTGTATAGCAATCGCAGAGAAGGCATCACAGTCACTGAGTGTTTCTTGGAGCAGGGGAGAATTTTATCCATGAAATCTTGGAGTGGGCTTCGCGATCATAAAGGTTGATTTGGTTGTGCTTCACATTGGCTTGGTGAGGTCCGCGAACGCGATGTTTTAGTGGTGGCTGAACTGGGTGGCAGCTGCTCATCGCGATCGCGAGATGTTGTTCGCGATTGGAAAAAAGGATATTTTGGGGCTGGATGGTTTGTCCTTCGCATTCGTAGAACTGGACTCGCTTTCGCACAGGCTTGGCCAGCTACTAGTCCCAATCGCGCGATATCCCCCGCATTAGGGAATAACGGAATTTTTGTAGTGGCAGAATGGGCCTTCGCAATTGTAAGGGTATTTCCGCGATCGTGCAGGTACGTCCGCGATCGCGAAGAGGGATGTCTTGGAAGAATAAAAGTTTGTAATACGGGATTAGGCTAGTTTTAATTCATTTCTATCATGCTAAGGTGATTTTGGGCGATTTGGCAGAGATATTTTCATCTACTAAAACAAGGTAAATGATTACTACTTGTTGTAAGCTAAATACGTGGATTATATATAGATTTGTACATCGAAACTAGTAGAAATTGGTGGATTTTGTTGGAAAACCATAAACTGGTAAAAGGGGATTCGACCACAAAATTAAAAATGAAATTGGTAATAAATTATATATTTGAGTTCATAATGCTATGTGTAATATTTATCTTTGAGAATTTTTGGAATCCAGTGTGTAGGCCTGATGTTGACTTTTGTTGATTGTTCCTATGGGGTTAGAATTGATTATAATTGTTAAATTATGGGTTTTTTAGTATATTTTGATTAGTTTGCACATTCTTTTGGCTAGCTTTGGGTAGCTCAACATTTTTTTGAGTTGTTAGAGAGGTGCTGCAGCCAATAATTGGATTTGAAAGCAAGGTAAGTCATTTGTCTAATCTTATAAGAGGAAACTTATCTACGCGTTTACGTGCTATGGGAGCTACACACGCACAAGGTGATGACTCCGCACATACTCTAGATACTTGATTATGTCCGAGTAGACTTAGACTTACCCCATGATTTAACTGTACTACTTGAGTTATTCTTAGTTGCTTGTGCGCTTCCATTTATGACTTGGTCTGAGACTGGCTTGCGTAGTTACCAAGCCTTGATACTTTAAGAACTTGGCGAAATACTTGATTATGCATGGAGTTATTCTTTCTCTTACGTTCATATCCTCATGTTGTGCTTATTTTATCAGCAGTTTCATGATTACGTATACTCTCCCCTATCTTCGCGAGTTGGGGTAGTGACCTGTTGCAAGTTTCACTACTCTTATGGGATTCGGCCTTTCGCCTCGTAGTATTATAAATTATTCTTACGAGAGTGGGATGTTCGCCTAGGCAATACTATGAAATATTCTTATAGGAGTGGGTCGTTTGCTTTGGCAATATTATGAAATACACTTATAGGATCAGGTTTGTCACAACCCAATCCGAGGGGCCGCGATGGGCATCTGGAACCTTACTCAAGAGAGTACCAACGTAACATTTTTTCGTATCATACTACCATAGGTAAATGAAACAGAAAGGCTATCGTGAGATAACTAGAATGAAACATGAGGTAAAACTCGACATAGGATGACCCAACATGTAATACAAACTTATACATATGACATACAGGCCTATAAGGCCAAAATTATTACTCGTACAATGAACATCGGCCGAAAATGCCATAAAACCTTTCATATACATGACATATATCTACAAGCCTCTAAGAGTACATAAACGTCATAAGGCCGGGACATGGCCCGACATACTAATCAATATGGGTATTACTCATACTGACCAAATAAACTACTCCGGAGCAAATGGAACGCACCAACACCTTCCGTTGAGCTGATAGCCTACTTGGAGGACTCTCAACCTGTCTATCGGGACATGCGGGCATGAAACGCATGGTCTTCCAAGAAAAAGGGATGTTAGTACAAATAATGTATCGAGTATGTAAGGAATGAAAATCCATAAATAATACACCTGAGAGAAACATGGAGTAAAAGACTCAACATGTAAGTATGAATAGCTCTATGAATCATTTAATCCTTATAATCTCATGCATATACGTATAAATGTCGTATCATGCATAGGTATATGCTTTTATAATATCATCATGCCTCTGAGGGCATCCCATCATATCATCTCGGCCGATGTGGGAAAAATCATCAATGTATACCAGCTAATCAGGTGGAGGTGCGTATATAACGCCGTAACCTTTTTCCATATCCCATATACATATATATACATACATACGCGTATATAACGCCATCTAGTCATGGGTCAATGTATATGTATAAATGAATGCAATGCATGAGAAGTACGTCAATAAAATCTCTCGGAACGTCATAAGACCATTATGGCTCTGATTAATATCATGAAATAAACTTTATCAACTTATGTATTTTCTGAGACCCATGAATAGACGATAGAATAATAAGATATATGGGGGGAATCAAGAACATAGGAACCTCTAGTATTTCTAGGAATAGAGTCATTTATAGAAACTATGCATTTGCTCATTTCGTTCGTATCGTATGGACCATGCCAAAAGGAAAGAAGGGATAGCCTTAACATACCTGAGCCGATTCTCTTGACAATCCCTCTAACATACGTCAATTGCGTCAAAACACGTAACGACGGATCGAAGTATGGGAGAATCCGAATGAAATTCTTGAGAAAGATTGTACCGTACTCCCTAAGAATCGCAAAATTCCATTGCCAATATGCTAAGAGGTTTTATATGAATCTCTTTCTGGAGCTATTCACGTTGCTAAGAAGATATATGCATCTCTCTTTTGAGAATTGATCATATTCTTGTATTATTTTTGTTGAATCAATTTATGTTGCCATTGCAGATCCGTATGACATCTTCCCTAAATGAATGAATGAATGAACTAGACGGGTTCTTATTATAGTGGTTTGGGCCCCACATGATAAGGCTTACTTAGCCACCCAAAAATCTCCTAATGCCACCTAATTTCCTAAACCAAGAGTCATTACTTGGTTCTTTTATCCAACCTCATGGGCTTCCATGTTAGGATCCCTTAATCTTATCCAAATAATTCACCCCTCTCCTTAATTAACTTATTAATTCCCCACTAATTCAATAATTAACCAATTACCACATAATTAAGAATTATCTCAAATTACTTAAAATACTACTTACTTTTAACACACTTTATACACCTTACTATCATGGTCATATAGTACCTTGTATGGCACTAGTCCATAAATATCGGGTATTATAGCTCGGACCTTATTTTATTCCAAATTGACAAACTTCGACGAAACTTACTTTCTTTAATTCGCTTACCCTCTCACCTTCACGAATTTACTTATCACCTGTTTGAAATAGCATAATACTTATAACCTCAAAATAATCTCATTCCCGAGCTTATGTCGATTAACTTATGATGAAACTTTAACGTATGAAAATGCGGGATGTAACATCTCATTTCCGACCTTTCATCAATTTATTTATGGTGTACTTTCACGTACAAAAATATAGGGTGTAACATTATTCCCCCCTTTGGAACATTCGTCCTCGAATGTTGACTGATGCACTTATCATCATAATAACCTATAGTTCTTGCGAATACTTTAGCACCCTTCTTGCCATCTAGGCAACTGTTCTGTGAATAAATCCAAAGGCCAGGACATTCCCCCCTTTAGGCCTCTTTCTCACACCACGACTTGTGGTCGGAATCTTTCCAATCTCGTAACTGTTGCTACCTTGTGTCATGCAGCCTGTACGACTTTTTCCTTGTATATGCGCCTATGCGACTCTTGCCTCTAGCTTTTGGCCAGTCTCTAGGCCTCCATTTGTGAACATATGCATAACTATGACAAGATGAACATCTGGACATCTATAGGTATATTGAAGTTCTTCTCTCGGTACTTTGTTGAACTTACGAATATTGCTATATCTTACTTTATAGACCCGATTATCCATTCATATGACTTTAGTGCATCTAGGAAGGTCATAATATACTATAACTCTTACTTCGATTTATCGTTACTGAGGTATGCTACCAAACACCAGGTTACTCTCTCGCTACTTATCGTGTATGTATAAACCTAAGTCTTTTAATGCTTCCTCGTTACTGTTATCTTAAGAATGACATCCTGATCTCATCTCATACTGTTGAACTTTTATCCATATATTGTTGATTTACCTTAATGTTGATCTATCATCTACCACCGATAACTTGATCTTTTATGTAAAACTGCCGCTAGGGCTCACGTCTCATCAGGGATATCTGGAGTAATTAGATTGATCCACCTGGGGGCGATACTATACTTCCATAACCGTATTTTATAGCATCCCAACGTGACTCACCTTACATGGGTATTGTAATCTTGTACAATTCATGAAATCCTCTTCAAGTCATTACACAGTTGAAGGCCCAAACGTTATCCTTTATCTATCATAATCACACCTTCATTCTACTACCAAGGCAGCATTTTATCTCTTCTAATGCTACTAGTCTTAGACTCCTTTGAGTTCATTCAGGCTATACTGATTTTTCTATAACTTAGAGAAACCATCAGCTCTCTTGTTTTTCATTGGCTTAATCCCGAGGATTTATCCATCATGGTCACCTTCTCACTTGTCTTTTCTTATCCTTACTCTTGTCCCCCTAAAACCTTGTCACTTTCCTATACTTTAGCTTGCGACCTACACATATCTATTTATATTACTCGCAAACTTCCTTCAACTTGCTTGCACCATAGATTCCCTTGTGTTATTCTGGAAGATCAAGCGAGACATCACATCGTCTCTAACTCTTCGTTACTCTATTGACTAGGTCTCTCAGTATCTAGAAACCATAGGCTGGAAGATATGCCACTGACGCCGCCGCTACCAATAGTAAATCCCAGCACTTCTATCCTTCTATCCGAAGTGTAGATTGTTTACCTTGAAAATGGTAATTACAATTATATTTGATTATGTAGTTAAATATGTGATCTATTTCAATACTGGTTGTTTAGACAGTAGATGCTGAGTATGAAATGAGAAAAATGAAATAAGTGCGAAAAGAACTAGACTGCACAAACCAGGTATCGAAGAGACCAGTCTCAAGGGTGGTCGGGCAGACCTTGAGAAGTTTGATTATGGGCTATCGCTAATGGTATAACACTATTGAATTCCATAAGGTTGGCATATTTATGATCAATAATAAGCAATAAGTGAAGAATAACTCAAGAAGACAATAAATGAGAAGTAATAATTTAATGAGACAATTGTTGAGAATGTTTTTGTTAGAGAGCAGAGAATGTTCTTGTCTTATATTGAATATCATACAAGTTACAAAGTGACAAGGGTCTCCTTTATATAAGAAGGGGAATCCCAACATAGTACATGTGTGTTCATTACTAAGAAATATAGCTGGTACAACTATTTAATGTAAAGAGAAATGGGTGGTGCAGCCATTTAATGTCACGGTACGGGCGTGTACTATTATGTGTATTTTGTCAGCTCTAACCATGTGCCCTTAGCGAATTTCCCACATCTCTATGCCGACCCTTGGTTTGTACTGCCTCGAGGTCGAGGTCTCTCGATGTGCATTGCCTCGAGGCTGGGAAGCTTCGATTTGCACGACCTCAAGCCTTCTAAGCGTCCCGATGACCGTAAAATCGGGCTCTCCAAATTTAGCCGTATACAGATAGTCCCCGCGTTCCTTAGAATGAAACGATAAGGAAGGGTCTTGAATTCTTGGCTCCTCGATGTCTTTATCATGACGTCAGTCATGTGAGGTCACCAACTGATGTGATAGGAAGGTTGCACAGAGCATTACGAAATCCATAGCATATGGATGTTACCTCGTTAAAAACCTCGACGGTAAAACCCGTTTTGGGATAAAATCCGTCATGAAGGAAAAAGAGTGCAGTGCCATCTTTAAAACCTAAGTCCTTCGATCTGGGGGATGTTTTGATTCCCTTTAATCGCATACCTGCGTATTTGGTTAGTGTAAAAGTTTGAAGGAAAGATGGGGAGGATTGTACCTTAGCAATAATAGCTCTTGAGCATTGATATGTTCCAATGGTTTGGCAGTTGCTCACCTTCCATGGTGCCTAGCTTGTAGGATCCTTTGCCGATTACTCTAAGGATGCGGTACGGTCCTTCCCAGATCGGGCACATTTTGCCTTTGTTATGGTTTCGAGTGCTTTGGGTGACTTTCCTTAGGACTAAGTCCCCGATTTTGAAATATCGGAGGTTTGCTCTTCAGTTGTAGTATCTTTCGATTCTTTGTTTTTGGGCACCCATCCGGACAAGTGAATCTTCTCGCTTCTCGTCTAATAGCTCAAGGGCCGTGGTCATGTCCTCATTGTTTGAGTTTTTGGTGGCATGTCGGAATGTAGCACTTGGCTCCCCGACATCGATCGGTATCAAAGCCTAGGACCCGTTTACCAAAGAGAACTACGTCTCTGCGGTGCTTGATTTAGAGGTTGTCTGGTATGCCCATAGTACTTCGGGCAGCATTTCTCTCCATTTTCCCTTTGCATTTTCTAACTTCTTTTTCAAGTTCTGAGTGATGGTCTTGTTTGTGGATTAGGCTTGACCGTGTGCACACGGGTGGTATGGCGTCGATAGTATTCTTTTGATTTTTTGATCCTAGAGAAACTTTGTTATTTTACTTCCGATGAACTGCTTCCCGTTATCGCACGTTATCTTGGAGGGGATCCCAAATTGGCACATGATGTGATCCGATATGAAGTCGATGACTTATTTTTCTCTTATCTTTTCATAGGCATGTGCTTCCACCCATTTCGAGCTCGAGAAGCTTGATTATGGGCTATCGGTAACGGTATAACAGTATTGAACACCTTAAGGTTGGCCTATTTATGATCAATAATAAGCAATAAATGAAGAATAACTCAAGAACACAATAAATTAGAAGAAATAATTTAATGAGACAATTGTTGAAAATAATTTTGTTAGAGAGCAGAGAATGTTCTTGTTCTTGTATTGAATATCATATATGTTACAAAGTGACAAGGGTCTCCTTTATCTAAGAAGGGGAATTCCAACATAGTACATGTGTGTTCATTACCAAGAAATATAGTTGGTACAACTATTTAATGTAAAGAGAAATGGCTAGTGCAACCATTTATGTCACGGTACGAGCGTGTACTATCATGTGTATTTTGTCAGCTCTAACCACATGCCCATAGCGGATTTCCTGCCTTTCCATGTCCACCCTTGGTTTGTACTGCCTCGAGATCGAGGTCCCTCGATGTGCATTGCCTCGAGGTTGGGGACCTTCGATTTGCATGACCTGAAGATCGAAGACCTAAAAATACATACTTCCTCGAGGTTGAGGACCTTCGAAGTGTATCGATATCAGAGCCTGGGCTTTCAACCCTTCTAAGCATCGAGATGACCGTA
Organism: Nicotiana knightiana; assembly: GCA_005239525.1. Taxonomy (NCBI): domain Eukaryota; kingdom Viridiplantae; phylum Streptophyta; class Magnoliopsida; order Solanales; family Solanaceae; genus Nicotiana; species Nicotiana knightiana. The sequence goes on from ML401093.1 coordinate 51,300, forward strand.
AAATCGGGCTCTCCAATTTTAGCCGTATACATAGTTTATTCACAACCTGCTACATCTGAGTATCTCGTACATTGTCCACTTTTATCTTACTTACCTTAAAGTCTCGCATCACATCTTCTAACTTCTTCATGACCTCCCTTCCATATAGGTATAATTTACATCCACCAGTTGAAGCTCTACTATAATACTTGCATCTCTGGTGCATACACAATCCAGTGGAAGCTTCATGATGACTTATTATGAAGCTGGTACTTCTTCTAACTGGCTTTATCATAGAGCGTTATAGGATATAATTATTGTACTATCTCTCTTGTACCTCTGATATTAGAGTAATTCTACAATGTTCTTAATCACAATTTCTACAATTTTCTTGGTCCAATAATCAAACTCCTGATTTACTTAGTTGATGTAATTCTTTAGTTTCATCTTCCCTCTGATCAACGATTATGTAGGATTAAGCTATCTTCCAATCTGCGACTCATGGTATTACTTTAGCCTTTCATGGATGCTATGGAATATCCAGGATACAATCTTCTAACAATCTAATCCTTTGTCTATGACCTGGACTCAATTCTTTCTTTTAACTTATACCAGAGTCTTCTATAGACGTATGATTGTCAACATATATGCTACATGGATAATACTCATAAATCATAAGTGTGTTTATAATGTAGCTAACTCTGGATTGTTGATCGAGTAATTCCTTTCGTTCCTTCTCAGCTTTCTTTAAACTTAAGAAATTACTTTTCTTTGTCTTTCTACCCCCTTGTTGCGTGCATACTTTGCCCATCTTAGTTCCCACGCATGCTGGAATTTTTGTGCAACTCATATGGTCTCGCATATTTCTTTTAATTTTTACTTCCCGTTCATTGGCCACGGTATGTGCCACTTTCCTTTGGAGTGCATACAATTTTGTAGTGAGACTGTTTTTTTTAACATGACCATTTCTTCTTACTATGCTTAGGTTGAAGCCTTCTTCCTTATGTCCTCAGTTAGTCTTTCATTGTAGTACTTAGGGAGGACCCTCTGACACTTGTAAAGCTGCGAGCTTATCACATTGTATACTTGACAAACATTTTTGATGTTCTCCCTCGCCTATAATTATCCGTAGTTACATGCCTCCATGCCCTTGTGCTTGTAGGTTGCTTCTGAACTGATATTTTGACTGTCTTCCCAGTGGCACTCTCTTTTATTTCCATAACAATCATACGGTACCTTTAACTACCCAAACTTGTATCTGAATATTTCTCAAGGATCCTGATGTCCTAACTGCAAGGCTGAATTCACTACATTAGGATTTACTATGTTTATCTTGCACGATCTATTGATTTCTCTGTCTCCTCCTGTCTAGCCATAACTCGGCCCTTCCTGAATCAACTACTAACTACTTGTTGTCTCATTCTCATATCAATATTTCGCGTAATCTTTCTTGGGTCATTTCCTTTTTCTTAATTTATGTCCCGCACTGGCTCCTTATCTATCAATAACATCACGCGCAGGAACCCTTACTTCTTCTCCTTGGCATCGTATTTGCATAATGTGCTGGAATCGTAGAATATCAGTAGGATTTGAGTAAGTGCAATATCATCTCTTTTCTCATTTTTTTATCGCAATATTCCTTTACCATTCCATAGTTACTAGAACCACTTAATTCTGACTTAATGTCACATCAATCCATATCCCCCCCCCCCTCCCACCCACG
>ML401093.1:53531-91327 GCA_005239525.1 Nicotiana knightiana
CCCCCCCCCCTCCTTTAGGGGAATACTAAGATTTAGTGTTACAACGAGCTTCCTATAGATGTTTAACCTCTTCCTCTTAGGCGTCTTTTCACATCATCGATGTTCCTTACTGCCCGTGCGGTAATCCTTCTGTACCAAGGATAACAAATTTCCTTACTCGCAAGGGTGACACTTAGTATAACTTGCATATACAGTCCTTAAGCTTAAATTTGCTCACATTGCTTGGTTTAGGAAAGCGTCTTCCTAAATGACCTTTAAAGGTTATTATTCTGTCGTTCATTGTATTATCGCCAGAACGCTATCTCTGAATTTCTTATGATGTCGACCATTATCAAATCACTCAATCCCCACTTCATGTTTAGTTTATCTTGTTCACTAGCCCATACTGATTTATATTACTCTAGGTTCTAACTTTTCCCTCTGGTAGTCGCATTGGAGTCGCGAACTTATTTCTTGAAATGAGGATATGACGTTATGGCCTATACTCTTTTGTTTTCTCAAGTCCTGTCACATCTCGTCTTTTCTTTCACTTGGCTGTAGACTCTGTAATATTGTCATTCTATTTTTTTTTATCTACTGTTGTCATCCATGTATTACATCTTATTCATAATGCTTCATTATCTCTCTCCTTATTTCCCTTCTAATATTTTTGTCTATCACTTTATTCTGAAAACTCCAACAAGACATTTTTTTGATTTTAGCTCCCCTTTCTCCATCCACTGGCTCTTCGGGTTTCCTAACATTGACTTTCTACTAGGGACGGGAGCCACACTAAGGTAATATTTATCATTTCCAGGCTTCCAGTGCCTATCTTTGTGGTACTCGTATTAGTTGTACTATTTTTGAGTGCACCATCTGGGTGTCTCACAAGGAGATCTATTAGCACATTTGCAATATCCTTCGGAAATGCCAGCTAACGCAAACAATCCATTCACCATTTTGGGTTACTCTAACCAGGGTCGGATCCTGATATCCCGTCCTTCTCGTAAACTACACATGTTAGCCCCCATAGGGCATAACTGAGATGGGTGTGGACAATTATACATATCTCTATTACTGTTGAAGGTAATTCAAAATGCTTATATTTTCTGCCTGAATTTTAAATACCGATAATCTTCATTAACTAGGTACCCCGTACCCTTCTAACCTTGCTCCTATTACTTGTTGAAGCTTTTATCTACCTTCTAAATCTATCGTTTCATTTTACCATATGGGTGGACAGATATATATGCCTTAGGGATCCTTCTCTAGAAGCTCACATGTCTTAGTACACACATGATCTGCTAGAGCCTTACATTTACTCATCATAAGCATGATGCAAAATTGAGTTCCTCTTACACAGCCGCATTCAATCCCTTACCAAACGTCTTTCTAGTTGTAGGCATCGTCGTATTATGAATAAGATAGAGTTTAGGAAATTGAGCTCTTACAACTGAGCTCTACCACACGATCTAGAGTAAGAAGAAAGAGTGATAGTCCTAAATTCTATGTAGTCTCCTGCTTATAAGTGAGGCGAACAACACACCCACAAATAAGACTCTACTAGACACGGCTTGTATACTCCATACGACAGAACTGCTCTGATACCACTTTTCTCACGACCCAAACAGAGGGGGTGCGATGGGCACCCGGTACCTTACTCAACCGAGTACCAACGTAACGTATCTTTCGTATCAGGGTCGTACGACCTCGACAGTATCATGTAACACCACTCTTGTGGGATCAGAACCGTTCCCCTCGGCAGAATCTTGCATAATATTTCGAAAGGGAGTCAGTGCATATATGAGTTTCTTGACTCGAAATTTGACACTTGCACCTGATATTGCTCACATATATTTTATTCAAGAAATTACTTGGTATTAGATGATTTCGTATACATTCTTATGTTAATAAAACTTTTGTAATTTTATATTCATCGTTGCTACTTTCTATGTTTTATACCTATTTACTTTTATGTATACTGTTTATTGGACGAATAGTAAGTGTCGATGTTGACTCCTCGCCACAACTTCTTTAATGTTAGACTAGATACTTACTAGGTATGCATGGATTTATGTACTCATACTATACTAAATGCCCTTAGTATATAAATAAGATACGGATGTGTGCTCATGACATCAAGTATGACTACGGCTAAATCAAGTATACCAATATTTCAAGAATAGATCATCATGACAAAAAAGAAGGTTATAATTCTAAACATGATCTCTAGTATGAATAAATAGGCACACAAAGTCATACTGTAATGATCCAAATTTCCACCAAGTTGTGATGGCACCTAACTAAAACCGCTAGGTAAGCCAACTAACATCTAACATAAGCCAAATCAAAGATAATAAATTAATAAAAAAAATAAGAATACAATTTCAATACAACTATCCCAAGATCCGGAAGTACAGGTCATGAGCCAGTAAGATTTAGAATTTACAATGTTGACAAGAAAAAATACATCATCTATTTGGAAGTTACATAAACAAAAATATAAATCTTGTACTACCATGATAAAAATAATAGTATATGGAAGGAACACTGTAGTCTTAAATGTTCACCCTCGTACTCCTAAAATCCTTAGCTCTAAATATTTGCACTCCAAGGTGTAGGTATGTAGTATGAGTATAACCGACTACATGTACTTAGTAAGTATCTTGATTAACCTTGGTGGAGTAGTGGCAATTTTTTTAAGTCAAACGATACTCACTTAAATTGACTGTGCAGATAACATGAAGGAAAAAAGACGAGATATGATGAATAATTATTCCCTTTTGCACCTTATTAGTTATTATATGAGCATATGCATTCATCCTTGGTGGTTAAGAACTTTTTTTGAATTTATATGATTATTCCACATTTGGATATTTTGGGCGGATTGATGTTGATGTTGCTCGAGATTTCTGTCGTGCGGTTATGGTGATATTGATATTGTTATGGCACACAACTTTTAATATGTAGTGTGAGGATACAGATCCATCCAAATAGGGTATCCCTCCGATGTTTTCTCTTTATAATATACACACGGTATTTGTGAGACACTGATAAGTTTTAGATTATGATGGTATTAATTGATAAGTTAGACATAAAGGTGGAAGCTTTGAACATTCAAGTGAATCCTTTATGCCATATCATGAATATCCTATACCTTCTATGGATATCTTTTGACTTGCTACTCTGTTAAATACTTAGGAATTAATATTCAAGATAAAATGGTTCACGTTAAACTGCAATATCATGAAGCATTTTATACGAAATTGTATTGTAACGATCCGACCCCTCATTTTGAGCTTTAGCGTTCCATTTGGTGGTTTAACACTTTGAGTAGTTTCATATTATGTATTATGACTTGCGTGTATGGTTTTTTTTGGATTTCAAGCGGTTCGGTATTGATTTGGAAGAATGATTCTTGTTTTAGAAGCTTTAAGTTGGAAGGGTTGACCAAGGTTTAACTTTTGGGTAAACAGATTCGGAATCGGATTTCAATTATTCCGATGATTTGTATGATGATTTTGGACATTTCCATAAAGTTTGGTTAAATTCCGATGAATTTTGGATAAGTTTGGGTTGTATGGTGATTGTTTTTTATTTTTACGTCGATTTGAGCATACATGTTACCATATTTAGTAAACGGTCTTTAATTTGTGTTTCCACTAAACTATTATATCTGTATCGTAATTTTAGAACCATAGAAACTGAAATCGTCAAATTTCAACATCGTACGAGGAATTTATGGTCATTCTACTAAGAATTGGGTTGCTAGATTTTTCAGATTAATTACGAAATTTCCACTGAATTCGTATTTAAAAATCTGCACTATTTCCATATATTGAAACCAATATATTTCCTTCATTATAAGGTTAAAAAAAATAGAGTGATTCAAACACCTTACTTGACTGAAATTTCACGAGGAATCCATTGGAGGCATAAAAGTGAGTTTCGGGATAGTTTGGCATAAGAAACGAGGCAAAATAGTTGCGCGCTTTTTTGGATATTAATGTTGTTGGAGTTTTCTCATCTTGAAAGTTTTGGATTGGGAGAATTAAAGGATGTTATTCAAGTTTCTTCCATGGGTAAGGTCTAAACCATAACCTAAGTATTTCTCTTTGATTCATTCCTTGGTTTAAGCTTTAATCCATGATTTTAATTGAAATCCCATTTCATTAAATCAAGACCTGCGGTTATATCCTAGATTTTAAAAATTGAAAATGAGTTAGAGGCATTTATTTTTCGATACCTTTTGGGATTTTGTTCCCCTATATTAGGAGAACAACATATTCAAATTTGGCGAGTTTAGAGGAGTATTTCGGGAGATGTGGAACCTAACTAGTGTGGGTTGGACTCTTGGGTTATGAACAACCAAGAGTGATGTTTTGGTGAATTGGTTGAGCTATCAGACTCTGATTGATTCGGTTTTCATTTGTGTGAGCTTGTATCGGTTGGTGCTTCGCTCGGATAAGCTTGGATCAGAATCCAAGGTGGTTCCAGCATTGAATTTTGTTGACTTTTTGGTTGACTTTGGGCTTTTGATTAGATTCGACCTATATTGAGTGGGTTTGCTTCCCTGGATTATTTGATGTTCTTGAGTTTCTTTTGGCTAGTTCCGAGTCGTTCGAAGGTCGGTGCTCCCCCTATGGAATTTCTAGCATATTGTTTGGCTTGCTAGATATTTGTCACGACCCCAGTTCTCCCTCCATGAACATGTCGTGATGGCACCTAGTCCCTATAACTAGGTAACACTATCAATGCGGAATATCAACATAACTCGTGAAATAATTAAGTAAAAGAAAGCTGAACAATCAAAAAGGAAGACTGTATATAAATGCCACTTGGCATATACTACCCAAAAAAATGCGGAAGTCTACAACATCACCCAAAAACCCGGAAAACTCACGGGAACCACAAGCTAACAGAATATAATACACTGCTCTAGCTCCAAAATGTCTATACAACTGTGAGGAAGGATAAACTTTTCACTAAAGCTGGAGTAAGATAGAGACTCCTGGTCTGCAGACGCGGCAGATGTACCTCGAAGTCTCTGTTGTATCTCTGAACCTCGGGGATAGTTCCCTAGAGTGGATGTACCTGGATCTGCACATGAAAAACATGCGCAGGAAAGGGCATGAGTACACCACAACAGTACTCAGTAAGTGCCAAGCCTAACCTCGGTCGGGTAGTGACGAGGAAGGTCAGGTCCTTACTGAGACTAAGCAATATAATAGGAATTTACAGTATGAAAACAGACAGTAATAATTAATACAACAGCAAAGTAATTCAGGTCAAGCAAGGCAATACGAAAACACAATAACAGAATAAACACGGAGTACGAACAACTCAATAAGAATGGTAACAATGAGGATCTCCCGGGATACCGTCCTGTAGTCCATCATATATAAAACCGAAGGATCATAATCCGTGCCGGGGGGGATCTCCCGGGATAACGTCCCGTAGTCCTAAAGTAAATATGCAGGGGGATCTCTCTGGATAACGTCCCCTAGTCCCAAAGTAAATATGCAAGGGGATCTCCCGGGATAACGTCCCGTAGTCCCAAAGTAAATATGCAGGGGGATCTCCCGGGATAACGTCACGTAGTCCCCAAGTAAATATTCAGGGGGATCTCCCGGGATAACGTCCCGTAGTCCCAAAGTAAATATGCAAGGGGATCTTCCGGGATAATGTCCCATAGTCCCAAAGTAAATACACAACCACAACAAGAAACGTTCAGAATTAGAGTGCATAAATACAAGGCAACAAGTAATTCTAGTGTAACATGCTTCATGTAGTGCAGTTAAGGCAATTTAAGCAAATATGCAATTCAGGGCAACTAGGCATGATTTTCTAAGCTAACATAGACTATGGTTGCAATTAGAATAAAACACGTAAGAAAAAGACTCAGTCTAAATTTTTAAAGTAAAACCGGATCTTCAACAATTAGCACAAGTACGCGCTCGTCACCTCACGTACAGGGCGTTCAATTACCAAATATCACATCCTAAAGGGGTAAGGTCCCCCACACAGGGTTAGACAAGCCACTTGCCTCGAACCAGCTCAATATCAACTTGGAACCACACGTTTTCCACAAGTATCCGACTATAAATGGCCCAAATCTATACAATTCAATTACATATCGTAAATAACATCTCAAGCAAATGATTCTACTATTTAATTCAATGCTAAGGCGCGAAATTAGGTAAAATGACCAAAATGCCCCTCAAGCCAGCATCTCGAAATCAGATAAGTTTTACATTTTCAGAACCCTCGTACTCTCACGAGTCCAACCATATAAAAATATCTCAAATCAAGTGTCAATCACCCACTCAAAATTCAATAATTTGGTTTATGAAGTCTTACCCATTTTCCATGCAAAATCCGAAATTAGAAGAGGAATTAGTGATTTGATGAGTGGGTTATAAGAGAAAAGGAGTTTAGAATCATTACCCAATCGTTGCCTCTGAAAAACCCTCGAAATCTCTCTCAAATCCGAGCTCTCAAGCTTGAGTTTTGGTAAAAATGGCTAACCCTCGGATTTTGAGATGTTTATATTGCCCAGTCATTTACTGAATCGTGAACGCAGAGGAAGTCACGCGTTCGCGAAGAACAAAAATGGAGGCTGCCAAGATTGCTCTACGCGATCGCAAGGAGCAGTAGGCGAACGCGAAGGCTTGAGCTGGCAAGGCTACGCGAATGCGACACGGGGAATGCGAACGCGGTGAATAAAATAGGCTCAGCCTCAGGGCCAAATAGAGCTACGCAAACGCGATGTCTTAGTCGCGAACGCGATGGAGGAAGAGGTGAAGCTACACGAATGCGGAGGGACCGGTCACGAATGCGAAGAAGAAAAGTTCCAGGTGGTCAAATAAGCCTTCGCGATCACGACGGGAAGCTCGCGACCGCGATGAAGGCGCACCAGAAACAGCAACAGCAGTTCAAAAACAAATAGAAGGAAATGACCCGTTAAGCATCCGAAACACACCCGAAGCCCCCGGAACCTCAACCAAACCTACGGACATATCCCGTAAAATCATTCAAACTTGTACCAATCCATAAACCACCTAAAACAACATCGGAGTCTCAAATTAAACAAGGATTTGAGCCTAAGAACTTCAAATTTCATCAAAACACGCTTTCGATAAAAAACCTAACCAAAACACGTCCGAATGACCTAAAATTTTGCACACACATCCCATATGACATGACGGAACTACTGCAACTTCTGGAATTCCATTCCGACCCTCGGATCAAAATCACACTATCGGTCCAGAACTTCAAAACTTCAAACTTCGGCATTTCAAGCCTAAATGAGCTACGGATTTCCAAAGTGCATTCCGAACACGTTCCTTACCCCGAAATCACCCAACGGAGCTAACGGAACCATTGTATTTCCATTCTGAGGCCGTCTTCACACTTCCCCGACTTAGGCTAACTTTCCAACACTTAAGCCCTCACTTAGGGACTAAGTGTCCCAAAACTCTCCGAAGCTCAAAATCGAACGTCCCGGCAATTCAATTTAACAAAAATAAACTTAGGGAAAACAGTTAGTAGGGGATCGGGGCGTAAATTCTTAAGATGACCGGCCGGGTCGTCACATCCTCCTACACTTAAAAATTCGTTCGTCCTCGAACGAGCATAAAGACATATCTGAAGTAGTGAAAAGATGAGGCTAACTGCTGCGCATATCCTGCTAGGTCTCCCAGGTCGCCTCCTCGGCCGGGTGATCCCGCCACTGAACCTTTACTGAGGCTGTGTTCTTCGACCTGAGCTTCCTGACATGCCTGTCCAATATAGCAACAGGCTCCTCAACATATGATAGATCCTTGTCCAATTGGGCTGAGCTGAAATCCAAGACATGACACGGGTCACCGTGATACCTCCGGAGCATCGAAACAGTAAATACCGGATGAAATCCTGCCAAGTTGGGAGGTAAGGCAAGCTTATAAGCAACCTCCCCAACACGCCTCAATATCTCAAAGGGACAATAACCTCGAACTCAAATTTCCTTTCTTCCCAAATCTCATAACGCCCTTCATAGGCGAACCCCGAAGCAGAACCCGCTCTCCGAACATATATGAAACATCACGAACCTTCTGGTCCGCGTAACTCTTCTGTCTGGACTGGGCTGTACGGAGTCTATCCTGAATCACCTTGACCTTCTCCAATACATCCTGAACCAACTCTGTGCCCAATAGCCTGGCCTCACCCGGCTCGAACCAACCCATTGGAGATCTGCACCTCCTACCATATAAAGCCTCATACGACGCCATATGAATGTTAGATTGATAACTGTTGTTGTAAGCAAACTCCGCCAAAGGCAAGAGTTGATCCCAAGACCCCCAAACTCAATCACACAAGCACGGAGCATGTCCTCAAGAATCTGAATAGTGCGCTCGGACTGTCCGTCTGTCTGGGGGTGAAATGTTGTGCTCAACTCCACCCTGGTACCTAATTCCTGCTGAACGGCTCTCCATAACCGTGAGGTGAACTGAGTACCTATATCTGAAATAAATAGAAACTGGAATACCATGCAGACGAACGATCTCCCGAATATAAATCTCCGCCAACCGCTCTAACGAATAAGTAGTCAGTACCGGAATGAAATGGGCTGATTTGGTCAGCCGATCCACAATCACCAAAATAGCATCATGCTTCCTCGAAGTCCGAGGAAGTACAACCACAAAGTCCATGGTGATCCGCACCCACTTCCACTCTGGAAGCTCAATTTGCTGAAGTAACCCTCCCGGTCTCTAATGCTCACATTTGACCTGCTGACAGTTGAGGCACTTGGCCACAAACTCTTCTATATCCTTCTTCATTCTTCGCTACCAATAGTGTTGTCTCAGATCCTGGTACATCTTCTTGGTACCCCGATGGATGGAATACCGCGAAGTATGGGCCTCCTCAAGAATCAACTCCCGAAGACCATCAGCATTGGGCACATAGATCCGACAATGCATCCTCAATACCCCGTCATCTCCAATTGTCACATCTCTGCCATCACTGTGCCGGACCGTGTTCTTGAGGACAAGTAAAGGAGGATCATCGTACTGCCGCTCCCTGATACGATCGAATAAGAAAGACCGAGAAACCACACAAGCTAATACCCGGCAAGGCTCAAAAAGATCCAATCTCACGAACTGACTGGCTAAAGACTGAACATCTAAGGCTAGAGGCCTCTCAGCTGCATGAAGGTATGCCATACTCCCCAAACTCTCCGCCTGGCGACTCAAGGCGTCGGACACCATATTGTCCTTCCCCGGGTGGTATAATATAGTGATGTCATAGTCCATTAGCAACTCTAACCATCTACACTGGCGCAAATTTAGATCCTTCTATTTGAATATGTGCTGCAAACTCCGGTGGTTAGTATAAATCTCACAAGGTACACCGTACAAATAATGACGCCAGATCTTCAAGGCATGAACAATGGTAGCTGACTCAAGGTAATGGACATGGTAATTCTTCTCATATATCTTCAACTGCCTGGATGTGTAGGCAATCACCCTACAGTCCTGCATCAACACCGCTCCAAGGCCAACTCGTGAGGCATCACAATAAACTGTATAAGACCCCGAACCAGTAGGCAATATCAAGATTGGGGTTGTAGTCAAAGTTGTCTTGAGCTTCTGAAAGCTCGCCTCACACTCCTCTGTCCACTGAAATGGAGCACCCTTCTGGGTCAATCTAGTCATAGGGGCTGCAATCGATGAAAACCCCTCCACAAAACAACGGTAGTAACCTGCCAAGCCAAAGAAACTACGAATCTCTGTAACTGAGGACGTCCTAGGCCAACCCTGCACGGCCTCTACCTTCTTTGAATCCACATGAATACCCTCACTCGATACCACGTGGCCTAAGAATGCCACATAACTCAACCAAAACTCACATTTTGAGAACTTTGCATACAACTTCTTCTCTCTCAGGGTTTGAAACACTGTCCTCAGGTGTTGCTCATAATCTTCCTGACTCTGGGAGTAAACCAGAATATCATCTATGAATACAATGACGAACGAGTCGAGATATGGCCTGAACACACTGTGCATCAAATGCATAAATGCCGCGGGGGCATTAGTCAGCCCGAATGACACAACTAGAAACTCGTAATGGCCATACCGAGTCCTGAAAGCAGTCTTCGGGATATCGGGCTCCCCAATATTCAACTGATGGTAACCTGAGCACAAATCAATCTTAGAAAATACTTGTGCGCCCTGAAGCTGGTCAAATAAATCATTAATACGAGGCAAGGGATAACAGTACTTCACTGTAACCCTGTTCAACTGGAAATAATCAATACACATGCGCATAGAACCATCCTTTTGCTTCACAAATAAGACAGTAGCACCCCAAGGTGAAACATTGGGTCGAATAAAACCCTTATTAAGAAATTCTTGTAACTGATCCTTCAACTCCTTCAACTCAGGAGGAGCCATACGGTAAGGAGGAATGGAGATGGGCTGAGTGCCCGACAACAAATCAATGCCAAAATCAATGTCTCTATCGGGCGGCATGCCCGGAAGATCAGCTGGAAACACATCGGGATAATCCCGTACCACTGGAACTGAATCAACAGAAGGGGTATCAACACTGACATCTCTCACATAAGCCAAATACGCGGCACACCCCTTCTCAACCATACGCTGAGCTCTAAGAAAAGAGATAACTCTACTGGGAGTGTGATATAAAGTACCACTCCACTAAACACGCGGAACACCTTGCATAGCCAGCGTTACGGTCTTGGCGTGACAATAAGGAATAGCATAATGGGGCGACAACCAGTCCATGCCCAAGATAATATCAAATTCCACCATATCCAGTAACAATAAATCTGCACTGGTCTCAAAACCATGAATAGTAACCAAACACGACCGATAAACGCGGCACACAACAAGAGAATCTCCCACAAGAGTAGAAACATAAACAGGAGAAACCAAATAATCTCGAGCTATACCCAAATGCGGAGCAAAATAAGAAGACACATAAGAATACGTGGAGCCTGGATCGAATAGAACCGATGCATCTCTATGACAAACCAGTACAATACCTGTGATGACAGAATCAGAGGCAACAGCCTCGGTACGAGCAGAAATAACATAATATATGGCCTGGCCTCCCCCTCGAGGGCGACCTCTACCTCCCCGACCTCCGCCCCTAGCTGGTTGGGCAGGTGGGGTAGCAGTTGGAGCTGTGATCATGGCCTGAGAACCCTGCTGAGCACACTGTGGCTGAAAAGTCTGCGAAGATGCACCATTAATAAGTCTGGGGCAGTCTCTAACCACATGGCGTGTATCGCCACATTCGAAACAAGCTCTGGGAGGGCGTGGTGGTTGTGACTGGCTAGGGCCAGGTCTACCAGACTGACCTCTAAAAGCACCCCATGAAGGAGGCGCGCTAGAAATTGGAGGTGTATAAGAAGGCTCCCGAGGCCTGGGTGGAGCTAGGGTACCGCTGGCTACTGGAAGAGCTGAATGAACTAGGCGGACCATATAACCCCTACCATGACTACCTACTGCTGGGGTACGGGCACCAGAGTAGTGGCCCAACTCTCGAGACCTCTTGGCCTCCCTCTCCTCTCGCTCCCTAGCGAGCATACCCTCGATCCACCTAGCAATGCTCACTACCTGCTGATAAGGAATGTCCATCTCTAACTCTCCGAGCCATGCTAGATCTGATGGGTGGGACAAGACCCTCAATGAACCGGTGAACCCTCTCGCGGACAGTAGCAACCAAAGTCGGTGCATGCCTAGTCAATCTGGTGTAACGGATAGCATACTCTAAAACTGTCATAGCACCCTGGTGCAAATGCTCGAACTCTACACGCCAGGCGTCCCTGAGGCTCTAAGGCGCAAACTCTGTCAGGAACATATCTGAGAACTGGGTCCACGTCAGTGAAGCGTCCTCGTCTGGACTGTCTAACTCATAGGTACGCCACCAATCATAGGCGGCTCCGCGAAGCTGGAAGCTAGTAAAGGAAACCCCACTAGATCCGGCTATGCCCATAATGCGAAGAATACAGTGACACTCCTCTAGAAATCCCAAGGCATCATTTGATGCTAGTCCACTGACGATCGGAGGGTCATACTTCTTGAACCTCTCAAGTCTCCGCTGCTCGTCCTCCGAAGCAGCTGACCCTTCCTCGGGCTGAACTGGCACTACAGGCGGCACAGGAATAATCTCTAGAACCTGGTCCACATGCACTCGCTGCTCAGGAGTGCGGGCGGCAGGAGTCTGTGCTCCTCCCCCGGCCTGGGACGTGGCTGCAGCAAGGGGAAGCAACCCTACTGAGCCAGAGTGGTGTACATGGACATGAACTGAGCTAATGTCTCCTGAAGGGCTGGAGTAGTAGTGGCAGTAAGCGTATTAGGTGTCTGGACCTCGGCTGGATCTACTGGTGGTACCTCGGCGGTAGCTCGCGCAGGTGCTCTCGCTGCACCACGTGAGCGTCCTCTGCCTATACCCCGGCCCTGGCCTCTGGCGGCTGCAGTGTGGGGCACGGTTGCCTGATCGTCCCGAGTAGCATGTGTCCTCACCATCTGTAGGAGAATAGAAAACAGAGGTTTAGAATTGATGTCAAAAAATATTGCACGACAAGGAAACCAATGAAGTGAAGATTTTTCCTAAACAGTTACAGAGCCTCTCGTAGATAAGTACAGACATCTCGTACCGATCAGCGAGACTCTAATAAACCGGCATGTGTTCCATGACTCCTATGAACCTAGAGCTCTGATACCAACTTGCCAAGACCTCAGTTCTCCCTCCGTGAACATGTCGTGATGGCACCTAGTCCCTATAACTAGGTAAGCCTAGCAATGCGGAATATCAACATAACTCGCGAAATAATTAAGTAAAAGAAATCTGAACAATCAAAAAGGAAGACTGTATATAAATGCCACTTTGCATATACAACCCAAAATAATGCGGAAGTCTACAACATCACCCAAAAACCCGGAAAAATCATGGGAACCACAGGCTAACAGAATATAATACATTGGATTAGGTGCCATCACGTTTAGTGGAATTTTGATCCTGAAAAGGTTGTATTAGAGTTCTAGGTTCATGGGGTCTGTGAGTCATGAATAAGTGTCTAGTAGAGTCTTGCAGATCGGTATGATGACGTCCATACCTACCTTCGAGTGGCTACATGGCATTTAGGATAAACTTCTCATCTTTCTTTCCATATCGTGTGACATTAATTCAACTTAAAGAGTATCTCTTTGAATTTTTTCCACTCACTCGTATGTGCATATGAGCTCTCGGTATCAGCTGTACATCAACAGCTTGTGGATTTCATGGATGAGGTGGGAGATGTATTTTTTGTGTTTTGGTGATGGGCTAGTCTGGAGGACTTGAGACCCGATTTGGACCACAGCTTAGGCTCGGTAGTTTCAGTTGTGTGAGCATGTGTTCAGATGGTTTGAATGTGAGAAGAAGAGTTTTCTTGAGATGTGGAAAGGACTATTGGATGCTCGATTGTGCATGTGTCATACAGTCTTGAGTTGTGAAGGTTTTTGAGAGATTCTTTCGTAGTATTTCATTTGTGGAACGAAGTAGATTTTCATGTCATGTTGATGAGTTCAGGCTCATGAAGATTAAAAATTTCATAGTAGTTGTGGCTGTGAAATGGTATAGAGATGTCAGTTTGAGGCTAAGCAGGTGGATTATCACCTACGGGGTAATATACGGATTTGTGATCTTTATGATGTTATGTGGAGGCTTTCCTTTCTACTAGTGGGTATAGGTGTGGCGATTTGAGTTTGAATTGGTTGAGAAAGTTGACCTGATTGTCACGAGGATGGATGCGAGCTTAGTATATGATTCGAGGTATTATATGATTTGTGTTACATGAGCTTATGAAGGATTTAGTTGAATCTCACTGAGGTATTTCAACAGTAATAAAGTATGGGCATTGTCACACCTCCTTTTTCACCCCGGTAAGGGTAATAAGGGAGTTTTTCCACTTTAAGTGACATTATTCAATTTTTGGAATTTATTTTATTCAGAGTAGCCACCCGGATTTTTTACGATGTTCCGGGACACTATTTATTTATTAGAAATGCCAAAACCGAGAAATTTTTATTAAGTTTAAAAAGTCTGCGAACCAAAAGTCCGGGTAAGAAATTCTGTGAACCCGGGAGAAGGTGTTAGGCACTCCCGTATTCCATGGTTCTAGAAAGGTCTCTTGACTATCAATAATTGGCGTAATTATCTGATTATTTACATATTTTAAACTTATTGTGCATTTTAGCCTTTTTTACTTTTTAGCCGCTTTTAATATTTATGAATTATTCTCAAACAAGTCACGATAGCGTGCACTTGCCGTTTTTAGACACATTGTAAATGCACTGCATGAAATGCACTCGCAATTTAAAACGTGTTGATTTTTTACTATTCAAAGTTGTGTTCGGGTAACATGAGTTACAAAACCGAATGTAGGTTACATGATCATGACTATGCCATGGAAACCGTACCCATAATCACGACGATTTATTAATTGTTCGCGCCCAAAGCAACTAGCACATTTGAATTATTTATCTTACTTTGAGATTATTGTAAGGCCACGAGCTTATGGACACATGATTTTTTGTGGAGAAGGTGCGATTCAACTATTATAGACGAAATGGGCCTTTAAGGCATCAGTGGGCCTTCGTGCTTTGGGATAGCTTAAAGCTAATCCCTTATTTTATTCACAATCTCAAACTGAGATCAATAATATACTGAGATCTATACAATACAAAACATACTAGAAGAACTAAGACCTACAAAGCTATTAGTATTCCAGTATAACCTATTGCAGTACTAATTCCTAATACCTTTTTAAGTAGGTGAACATATTTCTTATATACTAAGCTAGTTATTATTTATTGAGATTCCTGTACTCAATCGTGCCTAAGTTATCACATCAAATTTATTCTCCACATCTTATGCTATTTCTGTGTACAATTGGTAAAGTTAGTTGTCATTCAGAAACAATGTAAAAGAAATGTAATTACACCACAGTCAAATACATCTGGAAAGTTCAGTTAAAAACAGATAGAACACTTTATACTCTTTCATACCTAATTCTGATAGGAAATTAGAAAGCTTTCAGCAGCTTAGAATGAAAAAAAATGGATATATTAGACACTTCCTCACCATTTCCGAAATGGACATTTAACGAAATTACAAGTAATGATAAGTCTCAAAATAATTCAAATCAATACCTTAAGTTTTGAAGCTTAACACTTCCAACTTCAAAATTACAAGCTACAACCTGCTTATTTTAACTAAGAACCAATTATATTCTTAATCCTCCTCACATGATACTTTCATAATCTCAAACATGGAAAAAATTCTTAGAGGAACAAACAATAGAACACTTACACAATGGCATTCAATTAACCTAACATAACATCTAGTATTTGATAGAACATCCAATGGACCCACTTGATTAACATAAAAGCCACTGTTTCTATTCAACTTTATTCATGTAGAATTAATGATAACAAACTCAGTTGCAGGTTCTTGAAAGAGGAAACAGACCCACAACCCTTAAATCACTGACAAGTAAATCACAAAATAAAAGTTCGAAACAATTCTTGAAGAAAATTACATGCTTACATCATTATTTATCTGCATTATATTTCATCCAAATGAAAACAGATTCACATGAAGCTTCTAGTGTTTATCTTGGCCAATGATTTTTCAACTTATAAGATTAATGCACCCATAATTCATGTCAGCTCAAGACCAGCAACAAAAATATTTAAACTTAAGCGAGCTCAAAGCAGCAGCAACAAACGTTTAAACTTAAACGAGCCCAAGGCAGTAGCAACAAATGTAAAAAATTTGTAATAAGTATGTTCTTATTGATTTCAAAGCGAAAATACACAGTTAGGAGGACGAGGAATACCTTGATTGCGATGATAAGGTACCAAACATAACAAAACAGAGGCGGAGAATCAGCCATAGCTCTAGAATGAAGAAACAACGACACACAAGTAGTGAATCACCATTGAATCTTCTTGAAGAACCCAGAAAAACAAGAGGAATTGTAGCTTCGAAACAACTAACACATTTTAATTGTTTTTGAGTACAAAACCCAACTAGAATACTATTGTTTTTTCCTTATTCATTTCAGTTGTATATGGTTGTGTGTCTGCGTGTTTTCAGAGAGCTGAGGAAGTCCCGAGAGAAGATCGGTTGAAGAAGAAGAAGTTCCTGTTCGTTCTACAACAAAAGAGGTGCGGTTTTTGTCTCCGATGTGTGAGGTGAGGAAGAAGGGAAAGGGGGAAGAACTTTGGTCTTTAGGGGGTTTCTTGGAGGAGATGATTGAAGGGGGGCTGGGGCTCGACGGCACTGATTTTATAGAAGGGGTGAGATTTTTTATCTAAGGTTGTATGAGGTTTAAGGAATAAGAAGAAACGGCTAAGGGTGTAGGAATTTTTCTAGGGAGATTAGGTCTAGGAAAATGCTAGCTTTAAAGAGAAGGGGTATTGGAATGGGCCAGGTTAGGAAAATTATTGGCCATGCAAAATTGGCCCATCCGATTTTTAAGAAAAGAAGCCCCATTTTCTTTCAATTTATTTTCAAACGCGGCCATTCAAATTTCCTAAATCAAACTTAATTTTGCAGAATTGTACTACTTACTTTTTTCTAACAATTAACTAAATTAATTTAACTAAAAATTCATATGAAATTACTAAAATATTTTTTGTCGTAATTTTAATGTATTAATCCTACAACTTGATGAGTACTTGATTATTAAAAATGCAAATTAAATCTAAAATGGCATGAAATAAAATGTAACAACTTTTTTTATGATTTTATATAATTTTAAAGTACTAAACATGCATGAAATGCAACTAAATAAAGGAAAACTCCTAAAATTCATAAAAAAATATTTTTGGATATTTTTAGGAGTAATTTCCTTGCGGAGCAATCAGGCCAGTGTAGTTCTGGAAGATTTGGTAGCTGGGACTACCGAGAAGCTGTGAGTTCATTGTTGTTGCTGTTGCCGCTGCTTACTTCTTGTTGAGCTCCTTATTACACCAAAATTAGAATGAAGAAGACTAAAATAGGCCTATCAACTATGAGTTACAAGATTCCTATCTACAAGTCTTCTGAACCTTGATCTTGAGTCTTGATTGTTTCTTCATGTAGATTCGGATGTGAATCTTGATGCTTGTTAGTTGTAGGTGTTCGTTCAATCTTCTTCAGCTTTTCGGAGCAAGGCGGGATATACAGAACGGATGACTTCAATCTCGTCCTGAATAGTCCGCGTATTCCCTGCTTCTGCACTGTGGATTCAATCTTTTTCTTTCTTCTTTTCTTTTATTCTGAATTGAGACGTCTTCTTTTGGTCGTCTCGAATCCATTGTACTAAATTTCAATCTGTGCAAAATCAAAACAAACAAATAAAATTTTCTGCCCCAATTTTCACTAGGAAAATTTCGTGAGTTATTGCAAAGAAATCAATTGTAAAGACATGTAAAATTTCATGGCTAAAAATAATGCCCAAATAGGTCCCCGTGTGGTTATAACTGCAGAAATTCTTAAAACAGACCTTTTTTGAGTACAAAGTAATTCGGGACTTAAAAGATATAATTTTCCAAATCTGCGTAGGTATGCGGTCCACTATGCGATCGCAGATCAGGTATGCGGACCGCATAGTCGTTGCATACCTGGATAGTTTGTTATCCATTTTGAGGACAGCTATGCAGCCTAGAATGCGATCGCATTTCACGAATGTGTGCCGCATAGTTGTCGCATTCTTGCACCTTGACTTTTGCGGAGAGAGTTATGCGACGCATTATGCGATCGGATAACAGGTATGCAGACCGCATAGTGGTCACATACCTGGGCAGTCTACTTTTCTTTTTGGCCCATTTGAGGGACAATTATGCGACAGGAATGCGCAACGCATAGCAGGAATGCGGAACGCATAGCAGGAATGTGATCGCATTCCTGACTGCATTTCTGCTTCGGGATTGTTAAATTTCTAAATTTATATCCGACCCCCTGTTCATTAAAACACCTCCCCCTTTCATTTTAAGCTCATTTTTTGAGAAATTAGAGAGAGGAGAGAGTGAGTTCTAGAGAGAGAGAGTTCCATCTTCCTCAATTTGTTCCTCCATCACTACTCAGGCCTGGAATTGATCAAGTAGGACACTATTTTCTTCAATAAAGAGGTAAGCTTCTACCCCATCAACCTAAATTTCGAGAATTTTGTTAAATAAAACACGGTTAGGTGAGTTCATAAAGATAGGGGTAGGAGTCTTGCATGCAACTAACTAATCACAATCTAGTAAAAGAAAATGGTTTAGAGTAATCTTTCACTAAAAAAAGGCAATTCAACCTAAAGGAACACCTAGTGTTTGATAGAATGATCAAGTGAGCTTAAGACATGATCATTGTTCCTAATTCTAAGTTAAATTATGCCACATTGTGAACTAGATTGAAGGTTCTAGAAGGTCCGGTGAATTGTGGTAGAAAATTAAAGGGGAATTCCGATTCAAGGTATGTATGGCTTACTTTAATCTTGTAGAGTTACCTTGTTGATGTCTGAGTACACAATATGAAATTCTTGCTTGAGCACATGTGAATTGTTTGTCCTACTGTTTCGAGTTGTACGGGTTCATTCTTTGATCTTCTTAAGTCAATTACTATGCTAATTGAGATTATGAAGGGTGATTCTTTGTGCTTATCCTACCATGTATAAATCTTGTTAAATGTTGAATACATCAGTATGAGAGGATGTGCTACAAAACAAAAGAACTGGTAATGAAATAAAGTGTTGAATGTATCTAAGTGATAAATGTCGTGTAGTAAATAATGAAAGTAAATATGGGCGGGTTTTATTGAGTTAAATGATTTTGGCAACACCATATATGAATTATGATTGGTAAGGATCATCGTGACTTGATTTCACATAGTTATTGGTTGATATGAACTTATGTTCTTCATGACAAAGATCTTTGTGATATAATTGTTGGTGGTTGTTGTTGTGAAATGTGATTGTAAGGTGGGATCGGGTTGGACACCGCAACATGAAGTAATAATGGTGGAGAGGTAATAAGGATGAACTGTGAATGTACGGTGGGATCGGGTTGCACCCCGCAACACAAAGTAATAAGGGTGGAGAGGTAATACGGGTGAGATGAGAATGTACGGTTGTATCGGGTTGCACGCTGCAACAGATGAATAATTGAGATGAGTAACGGTGAAATCTCCATTTGTAACTTTCCTTATATCTGTGTGGTACTTGTGTGGTTACCCTGTTTGTCTTCCAATTGTGTGTTGTGTGATTCTACTTGGAGTAAATTGTGTTCATACATGCTGGTACTATTCAATGGTACTAACGTCCCTTTTGTCGGGGGCGCTACATCCTTTATATGGATGTAGGTGGTTCCACAACAGGTATCCCAGACCACCGATAGTGGTGTTTCCCTTTCGTACCTTCAGCAGATCCAGTGAGCCCCACTCCCTCTCGGGGCCGTGTGTAGTCTATATCCTCTCTTTTGTATATTTTATGTCTTATAAGGTATAGCTGGGGCCTTGTTTTCGGCAAGTTTTGGTGTAAACTCCTAGTATTCATAGAGGCTCCGTAGACACTATATGGGTTGTATATACTTATTTTAGGTAGTAGTTGTATCTATTCGTAACCTTGGTCCCGTGTTGGAAATATTGTGCTTAGTTTGAATATTTTGGGATTATCAAATGTTGAAAATCAAAAGAGGAAAATGGACTTATGTTGTAAACTCATACTTCGATTCCATTTGCTATTTCATTTACAAATTTGTATATTCTAAACACGGGGTGATGCGTTGGGTAGAAAAGGCAATCTAGGTCCTCTTGACCGAGATCATCCGGTTAGGTGCCAGTCTCGTCCCTCCGTTTTGGGCGTGGCAAACTTGGTATCAGAGCCTAAGGTTTTAAAAGTGTCCTATGATGTGTCAGATCCGTGTCTAGTAGAGCCCTTCTTATCGGTGTGTTGTCGACCACATCTACAATTAGGGGGCTGTATGGACATTTAGGAAAATACCCTTTCATTGTTACTCTATATCGTGCGATGAAGTGGAAGGTGAAAACATCTTTATCTAACCCGTGCATTGTTCCAATTTTCAGTACATGGCACCCAAGAAGAGAGCCCGACTCGGCCCAGAGGCCAATGCCACCCCAGGAGTGGCCATAAATTCTTTATCTGATGGTGCGGGTGAGAATGATTCCCCGACCCTGAATCTGACTGACGCTTCCATCCCATGCCAGGATATTCCTATTCATGCTCCAGCGGAGGGTGCTACAGCCCCTCCCGCTGATGTTCCTGATTTTTCTTCAGTACCAGCTTCCGGTCCCGGTATTTCTGATGGGGACCTCAGGGGAGCTTTTCAGATGTTGACTCAGCTACTGGCCTCCCAGGCCCAAAGATCACATGTTTCCCATGCATCCTCTAGCGAGCAAGGGGATTCTTCAGGTTCCAGGGTCAACCAGTATATGCGGTTAGCCCCTCCAGAGTTCACAGGAACCGACCCAGAGGCTGATCTTCAGGAGTTCATTGATGAGATATGCAAAACTCTCCGGGTTATGAAAGCTACAGAGACCAAGGGGGTTGAGTTGTCCTCCTATCAGTTAAAGGGAGAAGCGTAGTTGTGGTTTGAGATGTGGGAGGGGTCCCGTGGGGAGGGGAGCCCTCCGGCGAAGTGGATGAGTTTGTTGATGTCTTCATGGATCATTTCTTGCATGTCGAGACAATGGCAGCCTGTGCTGCGTTGTTCGAGGTCCTTAAGTAGGGCAACATGAGTGTGTGGGAGCACCACATGGAGTTCGTGTGCCTGCCCAAATATGCCATCCACATGATGTCGACTATGGAGGCCATAGATCGACGGTTTGTTCAGGGCCTTGGTCCATTGGTTGTTAATGAAGCTGCTACAGCTGCCTTGCATTCGGATATGAATTATGGGAAGATCGTGGGATTCTCCCAGGCTACAGAGGCTAGGAAGATGGAGATAAGAATGGAGAGGGAGAGTAGTAGTAGGGCCCGATCAGCGGGCAACCCTAGTAGTTCAGTCGGAGGAGGGAGATCAGTCCTTGGGAGAGGGTCATCAGGACCATCCCAGTCCCATGCTCAGTCCTCAGCCAGTGCCTCGTCATCAGGGCACAGTTATCAGCAGGGGAGTCACTTTGGACCAGGTTCAGATAGCAGAAGGTTCCGTCAGTTGGGTCGTGCAGGTGGGAGGTTCCAGCAGCAGCGGAGGGTCCCATGAACTAAGTGTGGGAGGTTGCATTCTGAGCCTTGTTACTTGTATATACCGGTGTGCTATAGATGTGGAGAGAAATGCCATGTCCAGCAAGATTGTCGCGCACCCGGTCATGGCGCGGGTAGGGGTACAGCTCAGCCATCCAGCTATTCAGCCGCTACATCTTCAGCATGCTCTCCAGCTCCAGCAGGGCGCGGTACAGTCAGGGGTGGAGCACGGGGTCGAAGGGGACCCAGTCAGTTCTATTCTTTGAGTGGTCGCCAAAGTGCGGAGGCTTCCCCAAATCTTTTCACAGGTATTCTGACTGTTCAGTCACATGGTGTTTATGCTCTTATTGATCCCGGGTCTTCTTTGTCATATATTACTTCATTTATTGCTTCAAGTTTTGGAATATAACCCGAACAACTTCACGAGTCATTCTCTGTGTTGACTCCAGTTGGTGATTCCATTACGGTCGTGCGAGTCTATAGGAATTTTGTTGTCACGGTGCGTGGTCGGGATACCACGGCCGATTTTATTGAGTTAGAAATGGTAGATTTTGATGTAATTATGGGGATGGATTGGCTCTATTCGTTCTTTGCTAAACTCGACTGCCGAACCAGGATTATGAGGCTTGAGTTTCCTAATGAATCAGTTATCGAGTGGGAGGGGCATAATGTTGTGCCAAGAGTCAGATTTATTTCCTACCTTAAAGCCTCAAATATGATCAGAAAAGGGTGAATCTACCATATGGTCTGGTTTGCGGACACTGCTTCAGAGGTGCCTACTCCCGAATCTATGCCTGTTGTGAATGAATTTCTTGAAGTATTTCTGTACGAGCTTCCTGGGATCCCACCAGATAGAGAGATGGATTTCGGGATTGATGTATTGCCAGATACGCAGCCAATATCTATTCCACCTTACCAAATGGCGCTGGCAGAATTGAGAGAGTTAAAAGAGCAACTGAAAGATCTATTAGAAAAAGGTTTCATTCAGCCAAGTGTGTCGTCTTGGGGCGCACCGGTTCTTTTTGTCAGAAAGAAAGAAGGATCACTTCGGATGTGTATTGATTATCGACAGCTCAACAAGGTCACTATCACAAACAAATACCTATTGCCTCGGATAGATGATTTGTTCGATCAGTTTCAAGGTGCTAGATTCTTCTCAAAGATTGATTTGCAGTCCGGGTATCACCAGTTAAAGATTAGGGAGCAGGATATTGCTAAGACTGCCTTCAGGAGTCGATATGGGCACTTCGAATTTCTGGTAATGTCTTTTGGGCTAACCAATTCCCCAGCAACTTTTATGGATCTTATGAATCGGGTTTCCAAACCGTTTCTTGACTCCTTTGTGATTGTCTTCATTGACGACATCCTTGTTTATTCGCAAAGTCAGGAAGATCATGCTACTCACCTCAGGGCAGTTCTGCAGACTCTTCATCAGCACCAGTTGTATGCAAAGTTTTCAAAATGTGAATTTTGGCTAGAATCAGCCGCCTTTTTGGGCCATATCATTTCCAGGAAAGGGATTTGGGTTGATCCCCAAAAGATTGCAGCGGTAAAGGATTGGCCTAGGACAACGACCCCGACAGAGATTTGCAGTTTCTTGGGTTTGGCTGGGTATTATCGGAGGTTCATGGAGGGATTATCTACCCTCGCCTCCCTATTGACTAAGTTGACGCAGAAGGTGGTTAAGTTCTAATGGTCTGATGCTTGTGAAAAGAGTTTTCAGAAATTGAAATTGAGATTGACTATGGCGCCGGTGTTGACCTTGCCAGAGGGTACAGAGGGATTTGTGGTTTATTGTGATGCTTCAAAGGTTGGTTTGGGGTGTGTGTTGATGCAGTGCCAGAAGGTTATAGTGTACGCTTCTAGACAATGCAAGAATCACCAGAAAATTATCCGACGCATGGTTTGGAGCTCGCAGTGGTTGTGTTCACATTTAAAATCTGGCGGCATTATCTTTGTGGGGTCCATGTGGATGTGTTCTCAGACCACAAGGGTCTTCAATATTTATTCAAACAAAAGGAGTTGAACTTAAGGCAGCGGAGGTGGTTAGAGTTGCTCAAGGATTATGATATGAATATTTTGTACCATCCAGGGAAGGAGAATGTGGTAGTCGACGCTCTTAGTCGGAAATCCATGGGTAGCTTGGCTCATTTGGAAGCAGGTCAGAGGCCTTTTGCTCGGGAGGTTTATTAGTTGGCTAGTCTGGGGGTCTGTCTTTCGACCTCAGATGAAGGGGATGTCGTGATGTGTAATGGAGCAGAATCTTTGCTTGTAACGGAAATCAAGGAAAAACAATTCAGGGATCCAGCATTAGTACAGTTAAGAGAAGCAATTCCATAAGTCTGCAGTGTTTTCACTCGGCGATGATGATGATGTTTTGCGGTGCTAAGGGAGGCTATGTGTTCCATACGTGGATGATCTTCGGGAAAGGCTAATGGCAGAGGCTCACAATTCTAGGTACTCAGTACACCCAGGTTCTACGAAGATGTATCATGATCCCAAGGAGATTTATTGGTGGAATGGTATGAGAAGGGTGTGGCGGACTTTGTGGCTAGGTAACCGAATCTTCAGCAGGTGAAGGCCAAGCATCAGAGGCCTGGTGGTTGACGTAGCTTATGGAAGTACCAATGTGGAAATGGGACATGATCAATATGGACTTTGTGGTGGGGTTACCTCGCACTCCACGTAGATTCGACTCAGTTTGGGTAATAGTGGATCGGCTCATGAATTCGGCGCACTTCTTGCCAGTCAAGTCCACTGATACTGTAGAACAGTACGCTCAGTTATATATCAAGGAAATAGTTAGGCTCCATGGAACTTCAGTATCTATTATCTCGGATCGAGGGGCCTAATTCACAGCTAACTTTTGGAAGAAATTTCAGCAAGGTTTGGGTACGCAGGTAAATCTCAGCACAGCCTTCCATCCACAGACTGATGTGCAGGCAGAGCGGACTATTCAGATGCTTGAAGATATGTTATGGGCTTATGTATTAGACCTCAAGGGTAGCTGGGATGATCACTTGCCGCTTATAGAATTTTCTTATAATAACAGTTTCCATACTAGTATTCAAATGGCCCCATTTGAAGTGTTGTACGGAAGGAGGTATAGGTCTCCGATTGGATGGTTCGAGGTTGGCGAAGCGGAACTGCTAGGACCAGATCTTGTTCACCAAGCTATGGAAAAAGTTAAAGTCATTCAGGAAAGTATGAATACTGCTCAGAGTCGTCAGAAATCCTATGCGGATGTTCGTCTAAGACATTTGAAGTTTCAAGTAGATGATTGGGTATTCTTGAAGGTGTCTCCCATGAAAGGAGTGATGCGGTTTGGGAAGAAAGGGAAATTAAGCCCTAGGTATGTCGGGTCGTACCGGATCGCTCAAAGGATAGGACAGGTGGCTTATAGGTTGGAATTGCCCCCTGAGATGTCATTAGTGCACCCAGTGTTTCATGTGTCCATGTTGAAGAAGGTGATTGGGGATCCATCCGCCATTGTGCCGGTTGAGACGGTTGAAATAATGAAGGATTTTCATACGAAGAGGTTCCAGTTGCTATTCTTGATAGGCAAGTCCATAGATTGAGGAACAAAGAGATTGCTTCTGTTAAAGTATTATGGCGGAGTCAACAAGTTGAAGAAGCCACATGGGAAGCGGAAAATGAAATGAAAGAGAAATATCCCCACTTGTTTGAATAAGTCCGGTAGTGGTTTTGAAAGTTGTCTTTCCTAAGCAATTATATATTGTGTTAAATTTTGTGCAAGAACACTCCACTCCCCTAATTACCCTACTATTGTGACTTCTCAATCTTTGTGCCATAAATGTATCTGTTGTTGTGATTAGTTGGATTATGTGCAACTCATTGAAATAGCTGAATTATGTGCAACTCATTGTAATAGTTGAATTATGTGCAAATTTGTGGAGTTAGCCGAACTATATAAGGCTTGTGGAAGTAATTGAATTACATGTAGCTTGTTGAAATGACCGAATTACGTACGAGTTGATAGAGTAACTGGTAATGTGTGGAATTAGTTAAACATGTGTTTCGAGGGCTCTCTGATAGGTAGATAGGCCTAATTACAAAGGAAACTCTCACGAAATTTTCAGAAAATATCGAAGTTAGTAAAAAGTTTGGGGGTTGGCTTATTTTGTATTTTTCCTACTCTAGTGATTCCCCGATCGTCATTCGAGGACGAATGATTTTAAGTGGGGGAGAATGTAAAGACCCGTAAAATTTCCTGACTGAAACTAATGCCCAAAAAGTCCCTGTGTGGTTATAACTGTAGAAATTCTTAAAACGGACCCCTTTTGAGTAAAAAGTACCCTGGGACTTAAAAGATATAATTTTCCAGATTTGTGCAGGTCTGCGGTCCACTAAGCAATCACAGATCAGGTATGCAGACCGCATAGTGGTCGCATACCTGGACAGTTTGCTGTCCATTTTGAGGACAGCTATGCGGCCTAGAACGCGATGGCATTTCACGAATGCGGGTCGCATAGTTATCGCATTCTTGCACCTTGACTTTTGTGGAGAGAGTTATGCGACGCATTATGCGATCGCATAACAAGTATGCGGACCGCATAGTGGTCGCATACCTGGGCAGTCTACTTTTCTTTTTGGCCCATTTGAGGGCCAATTATGCGACAGGAATGCGACCGCATAACAGGAATGCGATCGCATTACTGACTGCATTTCTGCTTCACGACTGCTAAATTTCTAATCTTATACCCGACCCCCAGTTCATTAAAACACCTCCCCCTTTCATTTTAAGCTCATTTTCTGATAAATTAGAGAGAGGAGAGAGTGGCTTCTAGAGAGAGAGAGTTCTGTCTTCCTCAATTTGTTCCTCCATCACTACTCAGGTCTGGAATTGATCAAGACACAATTTTCTTCACTACAAGAGGTAAGATTCTACCCCATCAACCTAAATTTTTAATTTTTTATTAAAATAAAACATGGTTGGGTGAGTTCATGAAGATAGGGGTAGGAGTCTTCCATGCATGTAACTAACTAATCATAATCTAGTAAAAACAACTGGGTTAGACTAATCCTTCACTAAAAAGAGGCCATTCAACAAAAAAGGAACACCTAGTATTTGATAGAATGATCAAGTGAGCTCAAGACATGATCATTGTTCCTAATTCTAAATTTAATTATGCCAAATTGTGAACTAGATTGAAGGTGCTAGAAGGTCCGGTGAATTGTGGTAGAAAATTAAAAGGGAATTCCGATTCAAGGTATGTATGGCTAACTTTAATCTTGTAGAGTTACCTTTTTGGTGTCCGAGTACACTGTATGAAATTCTTGCTTTAGCATATGTGAATTATTTGTCCTGTTATGTCGAGTTATACGGATTCATTCACTGATTTTCTTAAGTCAATTACTATGCTAATTGAGATTATGAAGGGTGATTCTTTGTGCTTATCCTACCATGTGTAAAGCTCGTTAAATGTTGAATACATTGGTATGAGAGAATGTGCTGCAAAACGAAAGAAATGGTAATGAAATAAAGTGTTGAATGTATCTAACTACTAAATGTTGTGTAGTAAATAATGAAAGTAAATATGGGCTAATTTTATTGAGTTAAATGATTGTGGCAACTCCATATATGAATTACTGATTGGTAAGGATCATTGTGCCTTGATTTCACATAGTTATTGGTTGATATGAACTTATGTTCTTCATGATAAAGATCTTTGTGATATAATTATTGGTGGTTGTTGTTGTGAAATGTGATTGTAAGGTGGGATTGGGTTGCACGCCGCAACACGAAGTAATAAGGGTGGAGAGGTAATAAGGGTGAGATGAGAATGTACGGTGGCATCGGGTTGCGTGCCGCAACAGATGAATAATTGAGATGAGTAACGGTGAAATCTCTATTTGTAACTTTCTGTATATCTATGTGGTACTTGTGTGGTTACCCAAACTGTCTTCCAATTGTGTGTTGTGTGATTCTACTTGCAGTAAACTTTGTTCATACATGCTAGTACTATTCAATGGTACTAACGTCCGTTTTGTCGGGAGCGCTACATCTTTTATATGGATGTAGGTGGTTCCACAGCAGGTAGCTCAGATCACCGATAATGGTGTTTCCCTTTCGTACCTTCAGCAGATCCGGTGAGCCCCACTTCCTCTCCGGGCGATATGTAGCCTATAGCCTCTCTTTTGTATATTTTATGTCTTAAAAGGTATAGCCTTGGCCTTGTTGCCGACAAGTATTGGTGTAAACTCCTAGTATTAATAGAGGTTCCGCAGACCCTGTGTGGGTTGTATATACTTATTTTTGGTAGTAGTTGTAACTATTCGTAACTGTGGTCTCATGTTGGAAATATTGTACTTAGTTTGTATATTTTGGGATTATCAAATGTTGAAACTCAAATGAGGAAAATGGACTTATGTTGTAAGCTAACACTTCGATTCTATTGGCTATTTCATTTACAAATTTGTATATTATAAACACGGGGTGATGTGTTGGGTAGGAAAATCATTCCAGGTCCGCTTGATCGGGATCATCCAGTTGGGCGCCGGTCTCGTCCCTCGATTTTGGGGCGTGACATCTATTCTACTTTATTATTGAAAGCAATAAAAGGTCGGGAATTGTGTACCCGGAGTTATTGTAGATAAGGGAGTTGATACCCTATGCCCAAAGGTAAAATCAACTAGGGGTTGGAGATCCTATGTTGGAAGAGAGTTGATAGGTTATGATGTCGTCAAGAAAAACATCACCAGGTTATGTCGGTGTCTAGGGAAGGATCAACAGGTTATGTTGTTGTCAAGAATGAGATCACCAGGTTATGCCGGTGTCTGGGAAAAGGTCAACAGGTTATGTTGTTGCCGGAAAAAGGAGATCATTGGGTTATGCCAGTGTCAGGAAATGATCAACAGGTTATGTTGTTGTCAGGAAAGATCACCAGGTTATGCCGGTGTCTGGAAATGAGATTCACGGGGTTATGTCGGCATCAACTAGGGAATGGAGACCTATTTTGGAAATAAGACTAGGGAGTGGAGACCCTATGTCTAAAGTCATCAACTAGGGAGTGGAGAACCTATGTTGGAAAGAAGACTAGGGAGTGGAGACCCTATGTCTAAAGTCATCAACTAGGGAGTGGAGAACCTATGTTGGAAAGAAGACTAGGGAGTGGAGACCCTATGTCTAAAGTCATCAACTAGGGAGTGGAGAACCTATGTTGGAAAGAAGACTAGGGAGTGGAGACCCTATGTCTAAAGTCATCAACTAGGGAGTGGAGAACCTATGTTGGAAAGAAGACTAGGGAGTGGAGACCCTATGTCTAAAGTCATCAACTAGGGAGTGGAGAACCTATGTTGGAAAGAAGACTAGGGAGTGGAGACCCTATGTCTAAAGTCATCAACTAGGGAGTGGAGAACCTATGTTGGAAAGAAGACTAGGGAGTGGAGACCCTATGTCTAAAGTCATCAACTATGGAGTGGAGAACCTATGTTGGCATCAGGTTATGCTGGCATCAACTAGGGAATGGAGACCCTATGCTGGAAAAACGACTAGGGAGTCTAGGGAATGGAGACCCTATGTTGGAAAATGAGACTACTGAATTATGTACCTTATGCTAAAATGAACCAAGAAGAATCTTTTGTTTTTCGATTTTTTTTTGTTGGTATCTTAGGAGAAGGATTCATCAGACTAAGACGTTTATCCTAGGAGAAAGATTCATCATACTAGGTTTATTATCTTAGGAGAAAGATTCATCAGACTAAGACGTTTATCCTAGGAGAAAGATTCATCATACTAGGTTTATTATCTTAGGAGAAAGATTCATCAGACTAAGACATTTATCCTAGGAGAAAATTCATCAAACTAGGTCCCTTGTTTTTGTTATCTTAGGAGAAAGATTCATCAGACTAAGATTTGTATCCTAGGAGAAAGTTCATCAGGCTAGGTTTTCTATCTTAGGAGAAAGATTCATCAGACTAAGATTATATCCTAGGAGAAAGTTCATCAGACTAGGTTTTCTATCTTAGGAGAAAGATTCGTCGGACTAAGATGTCGATCCTACAGGAAAATTCATCAGACTAGGTCCTTTATTTTTTGTTATATTAGGAGAAAGATTCATCAGATTAATATTTTTATCCTAGGAGAAAGTTCATTAGACTAGGTTTTCTATCATAGGAAAAAGATTCATCAGACTAAGATTTTATTCCTAGGAGAAAATTCATCAAACTATGTCCTTTTTTTGGTTATCTTAGGAGAAAGATTCATCAGACTAAGATTTTGATCCTAGGATAAAGTTCACCAGACTATGTCTTTTTTTTGTTATCTTAGGAGAAAGATTCATCATACTAAGATTTTTATCCTAGGAGAAAGTCATCAGACTAGGTCTTCTATCTTAGGAGAAAGATTCATCAGATTAAGATTTCGATCCTAAGAGAAAGTTCATCAGACTAGGTCTTTTTTTGGGTATCTTAGGAGAAAGATTCATCAGACTAAGATTTCTATCCTAGGAGAAAATTCATCAGACTAGGTCTTCTATCTTAGGAGAAAGACTCATCAGACTAAGATTTTTATTGGGAGGAAAATCCATCAGACTAGGACTTTCATCCTAGGAGGAAAAATATGAAGAGCAATGGAGACATTTTATATACACTAGCAAGACAAATAAAGGTAAAGATTTGAGAAACTTCCCTTTTTCGGCTCTTCTCTTCTTTCTTTTTTAACCACTTTTGTTGCACTACTTTGTTACTGTTTCAAACAAAGAAAATGTTTTCAGTTTTAAAAGTGGTGGTCAGTTTGTGGCCTTGAGTCTTGGGCAGCTTGGCTTTTGCTCAATCAGCTTGAGTCAGTATCAAGAGACTTTTTGCTCTTCATCAACATTGATTGTTTCACACCCGGTACCATTTATATTTTTTCTAACTCAGCGTTATCTCAAAAGAAGAGATTTCTTTTCTTAGATAACCTTTTACTGGTATGAATGGCTTTTTCTTTTGAGCAATTTATCCGTCAGAGAGAATAACAACTGATATGTGCCTTTTGCACGATGTGCACACTTCATAATCATTGCACGGTACTACACAGAATCCCTGATTCACCTTGAGGTTATCTTTGCTTTTTTTTAACCAAATAGGCTGACAAGAGTCTTTTAGGGGGGGGAGCCTTTGAATGAAACCTCAATGCATGTTGACTGTAAAAACTGAGTGAGCTGGCCAAATTTACTTTCTGCAACTGAAAAGCTGGTAGAAGATTTTGAAATCTTTTCTTGCTTGTTTTGACAAGGACTGACTCAGAGTGAAGGACACAATAATGCAAAAAAAATAAGTATTAACAAGAAATGCCCCTGTTGGGAATGACAAAAGGGAGAGCCCCCTTTTTTTTCCTTTTTTTTTCTTTTTATTTTGCGATAACTAGCCTTGATGATTATGACATGCATTTTGGACTCAACGGTCTAATCTATCAAACTGGTCTAATCTTTCCTTTTACCATTCCTATGACCTTTGAAGTCGGGCTTGTTTGTGCCAATTCTTTGCATCAGCTTCACGACTCACCTTCAACTAGTGGTGCCCCGACGGGTTTTCACCAACAAGTCTCCCTCATTTATTTTTCTCTACTTACCATCGCATTACAGTGCCCGTAAGGGTTTTCACTAGTAAGACTCTCTCATTTTTTCTTCTTTATTTTTTCTTTTCTTTTGATTTCTTGGATGAGAAACTTGACAGTGTTTTTTGTCGCGTGACAACCGTTGCTCATTGCATACTTCAATTGGCATTCTTGAAGGCATATCGGGAGGTCATTATTTGAAAAGTTTTTGGATAGGGTTTTAAAGGAGGGTCGGCATGAAGGCTTAAAGTAGACTCAAAATGAGGGGTTGTAGACTTACAACTCTTGGAATCGACTCTTTCAAAAGTGAAATAAACTTTTTTCCCCGGTTTTAGCTATTGGGGATTTTTGGATTTTCTTTTTGAATTCTTATTTGGTTGGACCGAACCGTGTAAGGCTGCCTACGTATCCTTTTTTTTAAGAATCCAGGTCTAATGTAATTCAAAAATTTGACCTAACTTTTTTTTCTTTGTCTTTCATTTGTTTTTTTGTTTTTATTTCTCATTTTTCTTTTTTTCTCTTTTTTTTTAAAAACAAATTACCCCAACTTCTTTTTTTTTAGGGCATAGATCTCAAACTATTCTTTTCTTCTTTTTCTTTTTACCTGACTTTCTAAGAATTTCCCTAGTTTGTACTCTTGGGACATGAAACTTTCTTTCTTTTTTTTCATTTCTTTTTACTTTTGACTCTAAACTTGATTCCAAAAGAGGGTGGTCAAAAAAAATTGACACCAGCTCAAAAGGGGTAGAGAAGGGTATAAAGTGTTTAGATAGAAGAAAAAGGGCCTCCCAGCCTCGAGAACGCCAAAATATATTATCTTTTTGCGATCATAGAGTTGATGAACATGTCTATCTTCTTGGAGTGTCGTGGTCGAAAGACACTTTCCATCCATTAATGCCAAACTTTCGACCAAGCTTCAATTGATTAAACATCCTCAAGCCCGATCTTCACAATGATTTGAAGGTGAATTTTACTCGAACTTAGTTCTAAAGTATCTCAAATCTTTATTCATCCTCAAAAGTGTCTCTTTCTCACTTATCTCATTCAAGACTAAATCAATTTTTTAAGATCTGGCCAAAATTTCCGCATGCATGTCATATCACTAAAACTAGCGGGAAAAAACTAAGCATGGAATGACACAAAAGGACAAATTGTATTTCATTGAGTAAAAAACAAGATAAACAACCTAAAATTTGAGTTACAATCCTAAAATAACTCGGATAATGAAAATAACAACAAAACAAAAAGACAAGACTCACACAAACCGAATAGAGGGGTAGAAGGGTTTGACTCAATAAAACAAATAAAATCTAGATCACAACCCTGAAATAACCTAGATAATAGAAAAAACCTCAAAACAAGCTACCATTATTCCTTCCTAGTAAGGAGGGAATGACTTTTCAATTGCTAAGCTTGACATTTAGCCAGAAATTTGCTCATCACAACCATCATTGCTTTCTCCAATTTCAAAATCATTAACTTTAGTCAGCAAGTTTCCGAGAGGATTCTCATACTCCATGTCACCACGCATCATCCTCACAAAGTGTGCTTCATCATGAGCGGGTAAATGGTTTTGCGTGATATTCTGGGTGTCACTGTCTTGGATCACAATCAGATTTTCCTGGATCATCCTTTTTATTTCTCTTTTCAAATCCCGACAGCTTTCAACATCGTGCCCCTGGGCATTGGAATGGTGTTCACACCTTTTATAAGGGTCAAAGCTTCTTGCACGTGAGTCCACATGATTTGGAGGAATAGGTACAATCATGTCATAATGCTTTAATTTCTCAAACAAGCTTGCATAAGACTCTCCTATTGGTGTAAAATTACCTTTCAACCTTTGTTCCCCTCTATATCCCTTGCTTGGATGCAGGTTGTAGGTCACTTGAAAATTTTGTGGAGGCTGACGGAGACTTTGCAATGTTGGTTCTCGCCTTCTGGAGTGTCTCGATGACTGGAAAACATACTCAGGTGGAGCAAGAGAGTATTGGGGGTTTTGAGGTGGATAGTAGTGCTCAGGGGAATTATCGAAAAACAGACGAGGCTGGTCATACCTTTGAGATGTTTTCCTAGGACCTCTTCTCGACCCAGATGTCATCATGATTTCTTCATCCTTCTCATTCATGTCACTCAAATTACTAGATTCAATTTGGATAGCCTGAGTTGCAGCTTTGCGAGCTGATTGGCTTATAATTTTGCCTGTCTTAAGGCCATTCTCTACCATTTCTCCCATTTTGATTGCTTCCGAGAAGGATTTGCCAACTGCGGACATCATATTTTGAAAGTAATATGGCTCTTGCACCTGAAGGAAGACAGTTATTAGCTCGTGATCATCCATGAGTGGCTTAACTCTAGCTGCTTACTCTCTCCATTTAATGGCATATTCCCTGAAACTTTCAGTTGGTTTCTTCTTCGGGTTTGAAAGGGAATTGCGGTATGGGGCGATGTCAATATTGTATTGGAATTGTTTGACAAAGGCCTGGGCCATGTCATCCCAGACGTACCAGTGAGAGGTATCTTGATCAATAAACCATTCAGAAGTTAGCCCCACAAGGCTTTCCCCAAAATAAGGCATCAGTAATTCTTCATTTCCTCCTGCACCTCTTAGTTGATTGCAATACCTTTTCAGATGGGCTATGGGGTCTCCATGTCCATCATACTTTTCAAATTTGGGCGTCTTGAAACCAAGTGGCAAATGAACATTGGGGAACATACATAGATCTTTGATGGCAATAATTTTCTGACCTGTCGTCCCTTGCATGTTTTTCAACTGTTGTTCTAAGCTTTTCAGTCTTCGAGTCATTTCTTTCTGTGCCATCATTTGGGCAGGCTTCTAAATTTTTGCAGGAAGATCTAATACGAATGGTACTCAGGAGAGTGGTACTGTTCTTGTTGGGTAGCAAAGTGTGACTCATGAGTCTTCCTCTGTACTACTGTTGGTTGTGGGACAGTGAAGACAGGCATAACAGCAGCAGTTGTCTGATTGGTTGTCAATGGCACACTTTTGGAGCGCGCAACAAAAGTTTCAGTTGTAGTTGTACAGTTGGGATAAAGACTGAACCCAAGTGGACAGGATTGATCAGACAATGAGACTGGAATGCTAGTTGTCGAGATGGGTGTGAATTCTGGGAAATCCTGAACAGAGAAGGGCGATCCCTGGCCATTGGCTCATGCTTGACACATTTCAGTCATTTTCTGTTTCAGAACTCTGTTTTCCTCAACCACAGTAGACTCATGTTGAACCCTTTGACCCTGAGTCTCATGACCGCTTGTAACAACTTCGATGTTAGTTGTCATTTTCCTTTGGATTTTGTGTTGTCAGCTTACCACAAACGGACCACCTCAAGCTTTCTTCACAATTCAAAACAAAAGACACGTTAGAATGGACTCAGTCGGTCCTTATTATCATTCTTTTTTTTTCTTCTTCTTTTTTTAAAGATCATTCGATCGAACCTGATGTGGGTTGCCTACGTATCATGACGCCGCATGAATCAGATCTTGCGTAATTCAGGAAGATCAGGAATAAAGGAAATAAACTAACTCTTTTTTTGAATTTTGAATTTTGAATTTTTTTCGTTTTTAATTTTCGAAAGAAAGACTTATAAAGAAGAAAGAAAATGTTTTTGGATTTAGATTTTTTTTTTTCGAGAATTTTTGAAAAGAAAGACTTCGAAAGAAGAAAGAAAAAATATAATTTTTTTTTCTGGAATTTCGAAAGAAAAACTTCTAAAGAAGAAAATAAATATTTTTGGATTTTTGGACTTTTATTTTGAATTTATGAAAGAAATACTTCTAAAGAAAAAGAAAAATATTTTGAAACTTGAATTTTCTTTTCGATTTTCGAAAGAAGAATGAAAATATTTTTGGATTTTTGGACTTTTATTTTGAATTTATGAAAGAAATACTTCTAAAGAAAAAGAAAAATATTTTGAAACTTGAATTTTCTTTTCGATTTTCGAAAGAAGAATGAAAATATTTTTGGATTTTTGGACTTTTATTTTGAATTTATGAAAGAAATACTTCTAAAGAAAAAGAAAAATATTTTGAAACTTGAATTTTCTTTTCGATTTTCGAAAGAAGAATGAAAATATTTTTGGATTTTTGGACTTTTATTTTGAATTTATGAAAGAAATACTTCTAAAGAAAAAGAAAAATATTTTGAAACTTGAATTTTCTTTTCGATTTTCGAAAGAAGAATGAAAATATTTTTGGATTTTTGATTTTATCTTCTTTTTTTTTAAAATTTAAAGAAAAATTTCTAAAGAAGAAAGAAAATATTTTTTTGGATTTTTGCTTTTTGCTTTTGAATTTTTGGGAAAAAGACTTCTTAAAATAAAGGTAGAAAATATTTTTTTGAATATTAGTTTGATTTTCTTTTTGAATGAAATACTTCTTAAAATGAAAGAAAATATATTCGATTTTAAATTTTTTTTATTTGGGATTTTCTAAAGAAAGACTTCTAAAACGGAATTAAAGAAATTTTTTTTTCTTGGATTTTTGAAAATTAGGGTCTCAAAGAAAGATTTTTCTACAGTAAGAAGTAAAGGAAAATATTTTTGATTTTTGAAAATTGGGGTCTCAAAGAAAGACATTTCTAAAGAAGGAAGAAGAAAAATATTTTTGAGATTTTTTGAAAATTGTGAAAAATAAAAAGGTATAAAATATTTTTTGGGATTTTGATTTGATTTGTCTTTTTTTTTTTTCGAATGAAACAAAATTTTTGGGTTCTAAAACTTTTTTTTTTTAATCTTTTATTTTTTTGGAATTTCTTAAGAAAATACTCCTACAAAAGGAATTAAAGGAAAATATTTTTTTGGATCTTTTTAAGGTTTGCCTACGTATCTCACATCAGGTGAGAATCAGACCTGCGCAGTTTTGTCAGTTTTGACTGTACTAGGGAAACATGACTTTTGAAACCATTGGCTTATTTTCTTTTTTTTTTTTTGAAACTTTCGCAGAGATTCAAATAGTTAAAATAAACTCTCACTCTTGTGTTTTTTTTTCGATTTTTCCCTTCTCTTTTTTCTTCTTTCCCTATTTCAGAAGCCAGTCAAACATGCAAGCCGAAACAAACAGATACGCAAGTAGCGCGCAAGATGCATCAGGATGGTCTTTTATATTGGGTACATCTGTCCTAGACGGAATCAACCCATGTGTTGATTCCACTAAGTCAAATGCACATGATGCAAACAAGCGTTCCTACTAGGGATCCAGCATGAGGCTATGTTATTCTAGGTTTGAAACCTGTGTATATTGTTCTAGACCTGGCTTACCCGAGTGGACAACTCGAGCCGGGGGGCAGCGTATCGGGAATACAGAAACTTCACCGGCTTTGCAACTTGTCTGAACCTCGTTCTAAAATTTGGATATGACTCTAACAGAAAAGAAGTCACGCGAAGTGCACACTTCCCAGATGATTTAGAAGACTCAGAGAGAAGAGGGTTTCGGTACAATTTATATATAGTTCAGATAATATCAAAGCGGTAAAAAGCAGCATTTAACACATAAGGCTCAAACACGTAAAAATCCGACAATCATGAAAGCCAACCATAACAGCTATTCTTAGCTCGAATTCTGAACCCTGAACCAGATATTCTGGGTTAAAACCCCTAGTAGAGTCGCCAGAGCTGTCACACCTCCTTTTTCACCCTGGTAAGGGTAATAAGGAAGTTTTTACACTTTAAATGACATTATTCGATTTTTGGGATTTATTTTATTCAGTGTCGCCACCCGGATTTTTTACGGTGTTCCAGGACACCATTTATTTATTAGAAATCCCAAAACTGAGGAATTTTTATTCTGTTTAAAAAGTCTACGAACAAGAAGTTCGAGTAAGGAATTTTTTTAACCCGGGAGAAGGTGTTAGGCACTTCCGAATTCTGTGGTTCTAGCACGGTCGTTTAACCATCAATAATTGGCGTAATTATCTGATTATTTACATATTTTAAACCTATTGTGCATTTTAGCCTTTTTACTTTTTAGCTGCTTTTAATATTTATCGATTATTCTGAAACAAGTCACGATGGCGTGCACTTGCCATTTTCGGACACATTGTAAATGCGCCACATTAAATGCACCCGCAATTTACAACGTTTTGATTTATTATTATTCTAAATTGTGGTCGGGTAACGTGAGTTGAAAACCCGAATGTAGGTTACGTGATCATGACTATGCCATGAAAACTGTACCCATAGTCACGATGATTTATTAATTATTTCGCGCCCAAAGCAACTAGCGCATTTGAATTATTTGTCTTACTTTGAGATTATTGTAAGGCCACGAGCTTATGGACACAGGATTGTATGTGGAGGAGGTGTGATTCAACTGTTATACACGAAATGGGCCTTCAAGACATCAGTGGGCCTTCGTGCTTTGGGCTAGCTTAAAGCTAATCCCTTATTTTATTCACAATCTCAAACTGAGATCAATAATAAACTGAGATCTATACAATACAAATCATACTATGAAGAACTAAGACCAACAAAACTATCAGTATTCCAGTATAACCTATT
This sequence comes from Nicotiana knightiana, assembly GCA_005239525.1. NCBI lineage: Eukaryota > Viridiplantae > Streptophyta > Magnoliopsida > Solanales > Solanaceae > Nicotiana > Nicotiana knightiana. Next base: position 90,802 of record ML401093.1, read on the forward strand.
GTAGTACTAATTCCAAATACATTTTTAAGTAGGTGAACATATTTCTTATATACTAAGCTAGTTATTATTTATTGAGATGCCTGTACTCAACTGTGCCTAAGTTATCACATCAAACTTTTTCTCCACATCTTATGCTATTTCCATGTACAATTGGTAAAGTTAGTTGTCATTCAGAAATAATGTAAAAAAAATGTAATTACACCACAGTCAAATACATCTGGCAAGTTCAATTAAAAATAAATAGAACTATATCCTAATTCTGATAGGAAATTAGTGATCACGCTCAACTATGTCTTGTAGAAGACTAAGCGGGCGTTGCAAATATAATCCTGGGGTATTATACCCAGGGTCGATCCCACAGGGAATTGACGTATCAAGCACGCTGTTTAAATTAGTACTCAGATGTCACCTGATGTTATTTAAATTACTAATACTAAAGATTAAAAGCAAAGATTAGCTATATTAATGTATAAACAATTGTAATAAAAATATAAGGTTATAGTTTCCCCCGCTGGTGAACTTACTT